>JBBPTA010000099.1:5793-17568 GCA_038093915.1 Boletellus aff. emodensis
TGTTGTGTATGATGATTTAATAAGCGGCTAGGTCGTCTAGCATAGGCACGACGGCCAACTTCCACTGCCTGGCATCGAGGCGATCCAAGAAGGGCGGCTGTGTCCACTGGAATATGAAACGATATAAACCCTCTTCTCGTTAGGGTCGCCGGCCCAGTCTCTGTCCGTTGGACCGTTGGACGAGAAGAGCGAGTGAGCGCCTATCGGTGTTAATTTCTTTTCTTTCTCTTCCCATGCTGCCGCAGCTGGCACCCTCTTGCTAACCTTCTCACGTTTCAGCCCGCCCAATTCCGTTCGATCCACAATCAAGTTTTACTTTGGGGGAATCCAAGCAGTCTTCGGCACGCCTAAACAATGCCAACTGTGACTAGTTGCCGTTGCAGCCCTCCAACTCCCGGAGGGTCCAGCCATGTTGGCACCCTTCCAGCTGGCGTGCCGCCCCAAGTTATCTGGAAGGCACCCATGGAGTTGGCAGTCACCCTTCGCCTACATAACCCAGGATCCCACTCCGTTTCTCTTCTCCGTCGTTTGCTCCTCGACAATTCCTTGGGCTAATCCTGAGACCTCGATCGTCATGCAAACTTCGGCTTCCTTCGATATGTATGCGAGTGGGTCCATGCAAGGGTACGCACTTTTCGAGGACCTGGGCTCATTATATTGCTGACTTGCTTCAGTTTCATAGGTTCATCTGAGGATGACTCTTTTGTCTTGGGAACAACTTTGGTGGCCTCCCCTAATCAGATCTTCCAGTTAGTATGAGGGACATACCCGCCTGCCATAGCTGATAATGCGTGTAGACACCTCCCAGATCCAAACTCAAGTAGCCCGTGGCTTCAATCATCTTTGACGACCCACCTGCTACTACACGAAGAACCTGCAAGTTTCGGGCCCACGCCTTCTGATCCCAGCTTCAATCCACCTACCGTCTTTGATTTCGACGATCAACTTTTTCAAGCTGATCAATACTTTCTCGATCCCGAGCATCCTGGAACGACACCAAGTGTTGTGCCAACTGCTCGCCAACTACCAACGGCCCTGAACGTCGACCATTCTGCTGTACAGAATGCTATGCAACGATACTCTTCCCTTGTGGGTAGATGTCCCTAGTCCCGAGTTTGCGTCGCTCCTTACATGGTTTGGTACTTGTACAGGTTGTAAACGGTTCTTCACCCGTACACCACCCATCCTACGTCTCGCACAGCCTCTCCTTTCCGCAGATGAATACTTTTTCCCATGCAGATAACGCAGTGGATTTGTATCGCAGCGACGCCTTTTCTGGCCAGCCGGCCCAGCCCAACCCGTTTGATTCTGCTATGGTCCTACCCTATCCACTAACTCAGCATGGAGCAACGCAAAACCCTTCCCATATCCCTCCTCGTTCAACGATTCAGCACCCCCTCGCAGTAAATGGACCTGTCCGTCGAAACTCTCGGGAATGCCGCTCTACTACGCATTCCCCATACCATCCAACTCGATCATCCTCGCTGCCTGACCTGTCGGGCTCACGTCAGGCGACGACATTCCACATTTGCGAATGGACAGATGACAACGGTACAGCATGTGGGGCGCCAATCACGCGGGATACGGTTTCGGATCACCTCATCACTCACGATATCAAAAACATGGCACACAATGATCCCATGTCATGTAGATGGCATAAATGCCGTCTCAGGGGAGGGAAAGGAACGATGAACCGTGAAAGCATCGTGCGACACATACGGGAGAGACATTTGCGCTACAAACGTAGCCTCTGACGGGATTCGATATTCAGGTGCGATTCGTTGCTGCCTGGTGACAAGACTCGAGATTCACTGACCTCTCCAGACCCCAAGTAGCCCCGGCTGGTACCGCGGGCATAGGCTTTGCAAAGCTTTCCGGGCGTTAGATTGACACACATACTTAGCATCTACTCACATTACTTCTGACGAAACATCCATGGTCCGCACACGATCAATAGCTGCTCCCTCAGTATCTCCTACCCAGGGCCGCGGACTCGGACAGTTAGGGATCACCATGTAATAGTTATAGTTCATAATACTGCGACTATGCACCTACCAGTCAGTTGGTCAATGACATGAGACCACATGGAAACTGTTGCTCTAGTAGTACTGCGGCCGCGTCGGTGTACCGGCGCGCCATGGGATACTCTTGAATAACATCCGCGTTGAATCCGCGAATCCATCACAAGTCGTCGCCTCCTTATCACCAACTTACTTAAAACCCGCATAAACGGTCGCCAGAGATGTGCTGTCAACCATCAGATGGGGACCAATATGTCGAATTGGAAACTCATGTCGGTAAATGGCCTGAGGTTGTTGATCGGAACCAGCTGCGCCCGTTTCCACATCGTGCCAGTCACTGGGCGTGGACATACGGCACCCAGATCTCCCGTGTGTATCTCTCGTCTTGACGTATCCATGCGCCCGGTTGTTCAACCAGATCTGGGCGGCCCTGTACGGGCTGCGGTACTTCCATCGGACCCTGTCGAGGCTTTGGGTTCCTATCGGCGTCGGAGACGAGCACGACCTGGCAACGCAGCCAAACACTCGGCAGTCATTTCGGAGTTGCCCGAAAAGACGCCCTCGTGCCCATGGCACCTTGCCAAACCTCCAACAATCGCAAACTTGGTTGATTATCAGCAAAAGAACGCCCGTCCGTTTCCGATCGACTGGTCCTTCGTGCTGCCAGCCAGCTTGGCTGCTGTGTTGCAGGAAGTCCTGCCGTATGTCATGGATAACGATCTTGGCATGGAGGCGGTGGTATGCAGTGCTTGCTGTGATACTGGATCTCGATAGTGGAAGGGATTTAAAACGAGCACTCCCCGCTTCGCCTGCCGTGGTTGCCCTCCTCTGTAAGTGGAGGGAGGGGAGAGGCATCCGCGACCCTTGCTCCGTGGGAAAAAGGAGGTGGGCCCCGAAGCTGAGGCGCTCGTTCTGACGCGATTGCTTTTTTCGATCCTCCCGGAAAAGAAAACTATGCTGCGCATACCCCCATGCCTCGCGGTCGGTACGTACTTGGCCCTGTCTTGGTCAGTTGGGCGTCCTTGGTTTCGCCACCGTTGAGTGTTCTCCCACGAAACAGAGGCGCTATAGCATGTCGACCCGGACATGAGGGATGGCTGCCAACCGCATCCGGCTGGGGGCCCGGCCGATGAACGCGGCTGCCCGGACAGTAGGCGCACCATGGCAGGCTGCCGATGCCAATGGAGGGGATGGGGACAGGGATTTATTGCAGGCTTCCCTAGGTCCAATCCCCCTCCATCCTTCGCAGCAATATCACCACCAAGATGGTTTCCGGTGCTTCACCTGTGTGGGGAACCCAGCAGTCTGGATCAATTACCAGTCTATTCGATATCGGATCTAGTGCTTCGTTGCATGCAGACGGAAGGTGAGTCCATTGCATGCGTTCGCTTGACAAAGAACTCATTGTCCTCTTCGTTTAGTGACCGGGGTCTCTCTGGTGTGCAACTCGATCTCTCGACTTTCTCTCCCAGTGCTTCTGTAATTCAAAAGTAAGAAGAGTTAGTTTTCACAGCCCAAGCGCCCAGCTGACGCTCATGTTAATCATTTTTCCCGGACTAAGCACCGTCGGTCGGGGTCTTTACCCAGTATTTGTCGACCAGGTGCATTGGGGCACCGTACTCAACCCACAGGGTCAGCACCCTTGGCTTCATGGGTCCCAGTCATCACTGAGCATAAGCAACACCAATGCTCCATCTACAGACCCCACGCAAGGTAGTAGCCGATATATTCATTCGAGTCCCGGTCATTGGCTAGGTTCTGTACTCGCCGACAATCCCGTAAGTACCTGTACTTGCATTCGTGTGTCTAGCTCACTATTTTGGGTTTTCGAAGATGATGAATGGCATTCTACAAACAAGTGGTGAAATTCCTGGGTATTCTACTTGTTCAACCCTGGCTCCTCCCCCAACATCATATATAATCGACCCTAATATGCAGTCCTCGTATTTGTGCCAAGGCACGGAATGGAGCTCTGAGGTAAGGGAAATTTGATGGTCTTGGGTCGTGCTTATAATTAACCTGTCTGGGAATAGACTCCCGGTTCTCATACATTCTCCCCTGTGGATATCTCATCGCATAGTAGTCGGCCGGGAACTCGTTTCTTGGCTGAAGATCCTTCCTTTGATTTTGTAGATCCCGCTGCAAGGATCGACAGGTCATTGTACCTCGAGAAGGCCATCCAGGTAGCTGATTTTGAGGTCAGTTGATTCCTGTGCCTTTGCCCACACCTAAGCCAGCTTTTACAGGCAGTACAGAGTTTACCCTACAATGTTGACCTTGCCTCGATCAGACAGCGACTTACCGCATCCGGGAAGCCTGTCTGGCACTGCCGGTGGATATTAAGCAACGGAGAGTCGTGTGGGTATTCTTTTACCCGCGCAACTCTTCCCAGCCACCTTTCCACGCATGGGGTCATAAACATGCCTCGTGATCAGCTCACGAAGTGCAATTGGTCTGGGTGCAGGAGGAGGAAGCCCTTGAATCGCGAAAGCATTGTTCGGCATGTCCGTGAAGTGCACCTACGTCAGAGGCGTCCCCCTAAGCGGGTGCAAGAAGCCCGTCTATAAAGGCACCGGTTTGCCTTCCCAACACTGGTTTCGATCCGCACCCTCATCATAGCTATTGCCCGCCTTGCCCCTGGTCAATTTTCATTATTCCTATGTTGTGGTATTATGCCCCACAGTAGAGTGCTACTACCATTCTCGCACAGTGACATTGTAGTAATTCCCATTCACGCGTTGTACAGCACTTGTAATCTTGAGTCGATGTATACGATGTACACTGTAAAGTACACTACTAGTATGATGACATGCATGTTCAAGGTGTTTCGCAACATCGTCACATTGGAAAAACACTACAAATACCGGGGCTTCCAAGCTACTCCAACGGTGCGGCATTGGATCGGGCGTGACCGCATGACCGGTCATTGATTGCATCATGGCCGTAGCGTGATACATGCCCGCTTTTTCACCCACTGTCCCCATCCCGGTTCTATTTCCGGTGCTTTTGCAGCATTTGTTCAAGGAACCTCCAAGCGATGGGACGTCTTGCCACTGTGGCTCAACCACTACACCTCCCCGTCTTATGCCGCACGCGCGCTCTGATTTGCCATTGGACGCCTTGTGCACTGGCGGTCAGATGTCAGATAATCCCCCTTACTCCTATGCTCGGCTTCTCGCGGCTGTGACGTGACGATTGGTTCATGCATGCCACCTGGTAGTGGCACTGACACCGTGTGGCAGCATGAGACTGGGGATAAAAAGGCCTGGTGCGTCTCAGGAGGGGAGAGTGACAGTCAGCCTCGCAAGCTTCTGGCACCCCCTGCACCAGCCTGTTAGCCCTCCCCCGTTACCTCCCCTCGAACCCGCGAACACAAACCCTTTTGGCTGCAGGAAAAAAAGTCCGAGCACGCTCGTCAAGCAAACTTGGTTAGTACCCCAGACCCTTACCCTAAGCGCGCGCGGAGACGAGGCCCCGCTGACACATTCGGACGACAACAGGGCCGCCAGCGACACTACCTTTTGCTCCGCGACCTGCGTTCGAGTTGATTCATCGACATGGCGTTCACACGTTTCGAACTTTGCCTTTCGGGCTGGCGGTTCCACGGTGCGCACGCTCGGCCCCAGCTGTCCGTCGCGAGGCAGAGCCACGTCCTTGTCGTTACGGGCCAGGCGTTTGGCGCGAGTGCCTCAGTCCGGATGTCCCTGCGCTGGTGCACGTGGTTGTACAGGTGGTGCGACCGCCTGCTCGAGTGGCTGCGGACGGCGCCTGTGAACGTGGCTGGCGTCGTCGCCGTGAAGGGGCCTCGTCGCTTGCCCGGCCCCCCCCTGGACCCATCGTCGGGCGCGCTCAAAGACGCTTCGATGTGGTAGCACCCAAACGTCGACGCCTTGCGCATTGACGATGATCCCACTTCTCTCTGTTTCCCGTTTCTTGTCCTTCTTGCCTTTCTTTCTTGCCTTTCTTGCCCTTTCCTACCCTTCCTTCCCTCCTATCGATATCGCATTCCAACATGGTCCCTCGGTACAGAGGGACGTTAAGTTACCATTCCTTTTGACTTCGTGATACCTGTCATGCAGAGGGGCTGCTTCCGATACCACTCGACCACCCCATGCTTTCTCTGCCACGTATCATGAACTAATTCTGTACAAAACCATTTCGCATTATGTTTTTTGAAATCATTACAATACCGTGTACTATAGCACTCAACACTCGAATATGAAAGAAATAAAAAAGAAGAGCACGTGTTACAAATCACAAGCGTCGAACTCTCAAGTCGCGTTCTGAGGCTGCAATATCTTCGTCAACGTCACGGTCTCGTCCCCGTTTATCTTGGCCCTATAGGCCATCGAGCTAGGGTGCCGGACGGCGTGAGCAAGCCGGCACGACGACCCCCTCTGCGACTCCTTGCGAACGTGGCCCAGCACGCTGTCCTGACGCGAGTACGAGCCGTTGCACACGGAGCACAGCCATTTCAGGTCGAGGTGCGTCTGAAAGTGCCGCACGAGCCCACTCCGCTGGGCGCCGTGCGAGGCGCAGCCGACCCACTCGCACCGCACCAAGTTCCCGTCATCTGCCTTTTTCGTCAACACGATGGCGTGCACGTGCTCCAAGTGGCGCTTGACCGCGTCCTTGTTCGACGCGATCCAGATGCCGCAGTTGCCCCAGCAGCACCGGAAGAAGTGCGTTTCTCCGGTATTGCCGAGGATGGGGAACTCGACGGCCTCGAACGGGACCACGTTCGGTTGTTCGAGAGACGGCATGTCCGGTTGTCGGTGACGAGGATAGTAAGGATGGTGACGATGACGATGATGATGATGGCGTCGGTTCGATGCCGCCGCCTCAGAGCGCGGGATGACAGGGCCATAGCTACCCGCAGAAAAGGGAGGGCCCGAAGGACGCAACTCGTGGTTGAAGCCTCCAGGTGGAGCGAGACAAGGAGCGGGATTAGAATGGGAAAGATGTTGGAGAGTGTGGGTAGGGTGGCCAGAAGGCTGGCAAAGCGCTGGACCGAAATGGAACACAGGATTGCTGTACATGTGGTAAGACGCCTCGGCGCTTGAAGTCTGCGGATCCATCGGTCCCATGGTGATGGCAGGTGACAGTAAGACAGACGACGGTAAGCCAGAAAAATGTTGGTCGACGTTGAAGCCAAGTGACGACTCGTGAGCGTTGGACAATCCACCTTCGTACACTATCTCCCCAGTTGGAGTCGACACTGTAGTTGTAGGGGAGACGTGCTGGGTGATCATAGAATCGGCATTTAGGCTCGCGGCGTAGCCATAAGACGACCAGGAATGATCAGTAGCATGAAGCTGAATTGGATCCACATGCGAGGTCGATGGAAATCGGAGTTGAGACGAATTAAACTGTGCTATGGTTGGAGAGGTCTGGACATAGGCTGACGCATCCGCTGGCCAATCACTTGGGGGAAGAATGCCTTCCCGAAATTTGTGAGCGACGGTGCTTCCTGTGTCGGCGGTTTGATTGATCAGGTGGCGGTCATGATTCGACTCGGCACCGGTGCTGCATTGGGTAAAATTGTCAATGTCAATAACTGTCCAGTACTCTCCGCACTCACAATAATAACGAAGGGCTGCCAAACGCACCCATGTGGGTCCAGGAATCAAATGGCTCAGACATGTTGGGCAGATACGTGAGTGTGCTGGTGTTCAGTCTTAAATATTTCTCGCTGTCTGAGGTGATTGGCCGCCAACATCGCTAGAGCATGCTATTATGTGAGCCGCAAAAAAGTGGATGGTCGGATCTAGGGCCTGTATCCGCGAACATAAGGTGTGAACAGAGGCTGGATCTCAGTTCATCCCTCCATCGAATGCCTGTGGCAGGATCAGCAAATTTTCGCTCGTGGCGGCCACGCGACGCCATGCTGTTCCGCCATTACCTACCGTGAGGAGGATTCGTCACCCTCCAAACCGCCGTTGTAGCCACGTGGCGTGATTGCACGCGAGCAACGGAAGATGAGGAGGATGAAATGGCTGCGTACCAAACAAATATCCAAGAGAGCTGTTATGGCTTACGTTAATTCCAATGGCAACTCGTGTACGTTTGGTCAGGGAAAGACGGTTATGAGAACTGCAACAAAATTAAATCAAGCAAGACAATCTGTCTCCAATACTGCAAAGCACTTCGTAATAGAGATTCAGGCGGTCTTGCGCACCTATACATACGGGGTAACGGAACCCTGTCCCTGAGGGGGGAGATCGGTCTTATTGATTCTTATCACCCCCGGAACACCTGCTCGTAATAAACATATCTTCAGCATCCGCAGAGCGGGATGTCGTCATCGAATGTGTCGTCTGATCTGCCTACAGAAAACAAAAGATATGATCCGGAGAGAGAGAGAGAGAGAGAGAGAGAGAGAGAGAAGAGTATGCTCGAGTCTGGAACAGAACGGCGAACCTTCGTAAAATGTGGCTAACAATTTTTCTTGCCAAGCGATCAAAGCTCCAAGTACGCTTGTAAATGCCTCCGACGAGTTCATGAGGTGGCTACACCCGAAGTTTGGGTTACAATGATGAATCGCGAAGGTGTTTCAAGAATCTGGCGGCATCTTGCGCGCGATACGGGCTTACGAGGCGATTAGAAAGTCAACGGGCACCAGAATCCTGGATCCTACAAGATACACACGACAGCAGGTTGGATGGGTGGAGCGGGGGAATGGTAACGAACGAGAGCATACCCGGTACCGTAGACTTGACCAGTCCACGGTCCGCCGGTCAACGCACATTTCAGCACAGGTCTGCGGATATTGTGCGAAGCTCCGCTGACCAAAATAGTTGGTGTGGCCAGCTCCGGCGCCCGGGAACAGTTGGCTGGGAGATCAGCCAACAGGGTCGTTGTCCAGGGCGTGTTGCCACGCAAGACTCTCGTGGCTTTTGCAGGGCTTCCATGCTGCCGTTGAGTCCCGACGACCGACAATTACGGGACAGCCGGACGTTGTGCTTTGAGGGCAGTATCTGCCACTGCATCCCACCGTGACAGGCTGTGGGATGCAACTTTCAGCCTCGGGCCGTAACTTACCATGTAGCTAGCCTTCATGGGGGTGTCCACGTCAACAAGGTATATACACGCCAGTAGAATCCATGGACCAGCCGACCTGTGCTACCCTGATATGGTAGTTTGGCTCCAGTCAGTGGAAATAGCGGTGGGCAGCTAGGTTCCGCGGTGAAGGTCAAGAACGCACGAATTTCCGTGGCAGAGTCGGCCAGCGTCACGGTGCGACAGTCGGCGCCAGTCGTCAGCCGCCCAGTCCGGACTCCGGTTCGCACGTTCTGAACTCTATCAACATCACAAAAAGGGCCTATGAAGTTTCTTCGCTATGCTCGGTCTCCTTCTTTCTCTCGTCGCGCTCGCTGTCGCCTGTCCTGACGACGAGCTCCACGCCCGGAGCAGCCGTCCATATGACGCTCACGTCCACGCAAAGCGCGAATATCCGCAATTTCCCCTCACGCCCCCACACCGTCCTCTCGTTTGGGGCGATTTCAACGTAATCCACACTACAGACACTCACGGATGGCTCCTTGGCCACCAGAGACCCAGCTGGCCAGAGCCCAACTACAGGCGAGCCCATTCCTCCATGCCAAAGGCAAACCACGTCTGACTGATCGCTTCCCCAGTGGTGATCTCGGCGACTTTGCAAGCTTCGTCACTCATATGAAGCAAATTGCCGTCGTTCGTCTCCTTTGATGATCACTTAAATCTCGTTGCTCACCTGCACGAGCAGGACAAGAACGTCGACCTTCTCCTCGTTGACTCTGGAGATGTCCACGACGGTAAGAATTGTTTCAAATTTCCTACTAGTCCGTTTACGCCTTAGCTCGTAGGCACTGGCCTTTCGGACGGCTACCCTCCCGGCGGTGTGGATGGCCACGAGGTCAGTTCTGCATTTTGGGTTGAAGCATCCGTGCTGACTATGCGCGAAATAGTCGAACGAGTTCCTCGAGCGACTTCCGTATGACTTGATGGCTATTGGAAAGTGGGTTCATGGTTGGGGTAATTGATCGAAGCTCACCTGCCGATAGCCATGAACTATATGTCTATGCAGACACCTACGATATGTACGTTGGCCAAAGCACATCAGCCTATGTCACACTGACTAAATCTTCGCGTCACCAATACCGACTGGCTGGCACTAATATCTTTTTGCTGATGGATGGTTACACCTCACGGCATCTTCGTCTGCCACGCATCACAATGTGGAACATACTGGCTGTTTGATTCCAACTTGCGATGGAATCCCTTGCCATGCCGACGACGACAATGGTTATTTTCTGGATATGCGGACTCTGTCACGTGAATTCTGTCCCATACGCTGATGAACATTGACAATTGATTCGATGACCTCATGACCCTACTAAATTTGACAGGTACAAGAATTTTGCCCCCAAGCTAAATGGTCGCTACCTGTCTTCGAATGTCAACATCACTGTTTTCGGTTCTGATGGCTCGGTCGTGAATGTACCGGTTGGTAGTAAGTGGCTTTGGGGTGAATTACCGTTTGCAATTCCCAACTTATGTTCTGGTGCAAACTAAATCTCAGACCGCTATGCAAAATTTACAACCAGGAAGTACGGAAAGTCTCCCTGCCTCGTCCCAAACACGTTTCTGCTGCGCCTTTGACAACGCGTGTTATTTCACCGTGATATTATTCTTGCCATGTGACTAATGCATTATATGCAGGGGCCGCAAGGTGACATCCCTCGGTGTTCTTTTTGACTTTACAGGCAACTCTGCCAACACTACTGTTCAATTTGTGGCCGATATGGTCAAAGAACAATGGGTAGGCACTCCATCCTATTCGTAGTTGTGTTTCTGACACTTGGATCATCCAAGTTTGCGGATGCCATCGCAGACGAACCAGACGTGTTTCTTCTGGTTGGGTGCGTCATCTAATTGTCCCCCTAGCTTCGCTGACATGTATACCAGCCACATGCCAGTATCTAATGACAACTGTGATCCGTAGTCTGAGTGATCTCCGAACAGATGCTGATAGATCCTCAGGGCCTGTTGTCTTTAATGCTATCAGGCACGTCCACCCCAACACGCCCATCTTGATTTTTGGCGGTACGTGTTGCCAATTTGGCACGTGACCTGGTGTGTCTGAGTCGCGCATACAGGTCATTCTCACATTCGTGACTGTCAGCAATATGACGGAAGGACAATGGCCCTGGAGAGCGGTCGGTACATGGAAACGATTGGTAAGTTGACTGATTTGTAACGGAGATTACCTCAAACTCATCATTGAACAGGCTGGATGAGTGCGTGCAGACATCTGAGACGGCGATGAATGCAACTGAGTTGATAACAGGCGCGGATCTTGACGCAGCTATTGGGAATACAAACAACGTAACCTTTACGCGGAGGTATCTCGATCAAAACAGGGTTACATACCAGGTACGCTGCTAGCTCTTGTTGTGCTTTTGAATGGGGAAGCAATGGGGCTTCCAGTATCACACTGTGACGTCGAACGCAACTTTCGACACGCCCTATGGTCATAGCATTACCCAAGGCTTATTGCAGCTCGCTGTCGATTTTGACCTTGCATACTTGTATGGCACTGCTCCGCAAGATTATACCATGAATCAGTACGTCTCAGTTGGGACGTTACGCCGATTACACTGATAGTGTACCACATAGGAACCCGTACCCCTCCGATGGAAACGTGCTGACATTATTTATCGCAGAGGCTGCGCCAGTTGCCCTCGCCATCAATAACACCCGCGCTGGGATCCCT
>JBBPTA010000099.1:17667-32731 GCA_038093915.1 Boletellus aff. emodensis
ACGCCGATTACACTGATAGTGTACCACATAGGAACCCGTACCCCTCCGATGGAAACGTGCTGACATTATTTATCGCAGAGGCTGCGCCAGTTGCCCTCGCCATCAATAACACCCGCGCTGGGATCCCCAACATCATCATCACCAACGCTGAGGCATTACGCTACAACGTCTTCCAAGGACCGTTTACGAAGAATGACCAGCTAACTGCTGTACCGTTCACGGATTCGTTCCTGTATATCTCCAATATTTCAGCAAGCGTTGCCAACCAGGTGTTGCCCGCGTTGAACGGCCAAAGTCCCTCCAAGCGTTCGATCGTCGAGGAAGAACTGTGGGGTCGCGGACACGTCGAGCGCCGATATCGCGCTTGGCTGGGAGAGATGGACAAGCATCAGTCGCCGCAAACAATAAACGCAACCAATCTGACGCCTGGATATGTTACCACAGACGTAAGTTATTTGTGTTGGCGTTTCATGGGACCGCTGACACAAAACTGTCCGTCTTTTGTTGTAAATAGGGCTGTCCGGGCGCTGGCGATGACACGCTGCATACTGCGCTGAGCTATTACGCAGTCCCTGACTACATCGGCTCGAACCCGCCAAACGTGACGAGCGAGACGCCGATCGATCTCGTCTTTATTGATTTTATCGAGAGCGAGGTGCTAAGTATCCTGAACAGGGTTCAGAGCGCGACCAAGTACACCTCGGCAGACGTGTCGCCGTACACATCGACGTTGGCAAATGCGGTGCTGGGCCTGTATGCGCAGGCTGAGTGGAATTGAGCCTGAGATACGTTTGGACTTGATGGCTAAGAACAATTGTTGTATTTTCCCTGGGTGGTATTCTGCGTATGGAAGTATAGCGACGGTGGAGGCCCGAGAAACAAGGGTTCGATCAATGTTCGTTGAATGCCTCGTGCATGGCGAGGGATTGGATCGATGCCGACTAGACGTGGTACTACATCATAGGCCGTGACCAGCTCGACTGGCCCGTGAGACCGTACACATGCCTTATTACGTCATTGACACTGATGCGGCCCATCGATATATCGCTGAGCAGACGCCTCAAGCTTCAAGCCTCACCTGCCTTCACCTAGACACCCCCATCATTCTGTCAAAGAGTTGTGCTCCTACTTCCCAGTCTCCGCTCGCCCGCTCTTTCTTATGGGTTGTTGGTTCGCCTAAACAGCTTGGAAGGGTAGTGGTTGGGGACCGTGGTAGCGGTAGTCCCCGACGAGAGCTTTTGCGGGCTCGGAATCACACCCATATACTACCACGTCCCTACCTGTCAGGACGACCAACAGACGCTAACATACAGGATCAACAGCCCAAGAACCTCTCCCCCTCACGTACTCGACTAGAGACCAAGCAAAGGCGGCCCACCGAGCTACTAGTAATCCCCTCAAAGGTGTGGGGCGTCGGACAGGAACCATCATACCCCACGGCAACCTCATTTTTCGGCTCCCCACACTGAATCATTCACCCTGCGCCACTCGCTGAGCCGAAGATCGGGTTCGAGCTTTCCATTCCATTGGGGCGACCTTGAACCGAGCAAGCGATGTTTGTGTGAACCAACGTGACATGCGATCGCGATGATTGATGTCAATTTGACCTCACTATGGGGAATAGTACGGGACGCCCTGGCTAAACCAAGTACTTGCGTGATGTGTGTCAGTTATGGATGCCTTCGTATGCGAGGGGTGCGTCAT
This sequence comes from Boletellus aff. emodensis, assembly GCA_038093915.1. Taxonomy (NCBI): domain Eukaryota; kingdom Fungi; phylum Basidiomycota; class Agaricomycetes; order Boletales; family Boletaceae; genus Boletellus; species Boletellus aff. emodensis. The sequence continues at coordinate 19,372 of JBBPTA010000099.1, forward strand.
GTTTTTATACAGATTGAATAAATCCAGAATCTGATGTCTGGCCAAGCCCGGATGATTAAGAGGTATCAAATGTAAGCGGAGCATGCTGTTGTCACTGATAAAGATCACCTTATTACTTTCCACCAGTCGATCCATGTTGCAATCACCTGTGTACCGCTTCTTGGACGGTCTCATGAGTCCGTATCAAGCACACCAAAGTCAGTCTAACCAAACAGTGTGAGCCTGTGACTTCGTTCGGGAAAGATTTTGGCAATCATCTCGTAACTCATTCAATCATTCAATGGGGCCTCTCAACACCCCCAGGTATGCACTTCATTGAATATCTCTTTTATGACAATGGACACCCCTTTTAGGCTCACACGTTCGCGTGAACTTTGTTCAGCACTACATAAGAATGATCCCTTGATCCACCTGTGCCTATGCTCTGCTGGAGCTCCCCTCTCATGCTCTTTCCCCTCCTCTCTCTCGTCGCCCTTGCTGTCGCCTGCCCCGACAGTGAGCACCATGCCCACACCCACACAAAGCGCGGGTACCCGCAAGTCCCACTTACACCACCATACCGTCCCCTTGTGTGGGGTGATTTCAATGTGATCCACACCACAGACACGCACGGATGGCTCCTCGGCCATCAGAGGCTGAGCTGGCCCGAGCCCAACTACAGGTGAGCTCATTCCTGCATGCAGCAGATGCGTGCGGCTGATCTTCCGCAGTGGTGATCTAGGTGACTTTGCAAGCTTTGTCACCCATATGAAGCAGATCGCCCTGGTCTGTTACCTTCTGTTGATCATTTAGAGCCTCCTTTGTTCATATGTGCGAGTAGGACAAGGATGTCGACCTTCTCCTTGTCGATTCTGGGGACTTGCATGATGGTAAGTCATCCCCATTTTTCAAACTGGCCTTCCACTTACCTGCATGTATCGCAGGCGCTGGCCTTTCTGATGGTTACCCTCCTGGTGAAGTGGATGGTCACAGAGTCTGCTCTTGCCTTTTGGATTGAAGCAATTATACTAACTATGTGCATAAAACAGTCTGACGAGTTCCTCAAGGAGCTTCCGTATGATTTGATGACTATTGGAAAGTGGGTCCATAGCAATAGTCCTTGATCGAAGTTCACCACGCTCACCCGCCAAAAGCCACGAACTATATTCCTATGCCGTCGCCTATGATATGTATGTCCATTAGAACACGCAAACTATGCCATACTGACCAGAATTTGACTTTGACTTTATTTTTCTTTGCGGTCGGCTATACCTTGTGACATCTTCGGTTTCTACGTATCATGATCCATCGAATGGACTTTGACGCTCCTTCGAATACTTGAATCCCTCATCATCTCGACGATAACGGTAAACTCTGTGCCTGGGTGTGGTTGAACATTGAAAATGCGTCCTATAACTTCATCCACTACACTAAACTCGGCAGGTACGAGAATTTTGGTCTCAAGTTGAATGGCCGCTACTTGTCTTCCAATGTCAACATCACTATTTTCGATTCGAATAACAAACCTGTGAGTGTGCCGGTTGGCGGTGAGTAATGTTCGACCTCGGGATGGTTTGCCCTTTGCAGCCTCCTAACTAATGGTTTTGCATAAATTGGACGACAGACCGCTATGTCAAGTTTGAAACCAGGAAGTACGTAGAGTTCCCTTCCTTCGTCATGGTATTGTTGATTGTATAATATGGCTAACAAATTGTATACAGAGGTCGTTCGGTCACATCCCTTGGGGTCCTCTTTAACTTCACGCACAAGGTTGAGAACATCACACTTCAGTCTGTGACCGATATGATCGAGGAAACTTGGGTAGGTGCACCGTTTTGTATTTGCGATGGTGTTTTAACGTTCTATCATCCAAGTTTAAGCAAGTCATCGCAGAAGAAACAGACTTGTTCGTTCTAGTTGGGTATGTCCTGCAATTCTCGTCCAGGGCTCTTTCTGACACGCATGCCAGTCACATGCCAGTATCTAATGATAGCTGTAACCCACGGTCCGATTGGTGTTCTGATAAATACTGATGGAGGTTCGATTGCAGGGCCCGACGTCTTCGACGCCATCCGGGCTGTGCAACCCCACACGCCCATGCTGATTTTCGGAGGTACGCGTTTGCTAATTTGGCATACGACAGCTTCCCCGTGTCTCACCAGGGCACGTATGCAGGGCACTCGCACATTCGCGACTGTCAACAGTATGATCCCAGGTCGATAGCGCTAGAGAGCGGCCATTACATGGACACGATCGGTACGTGAGCTTACATTTAACGGAGATTGGCTTAAATTTACCATCCAACAGGCTGGGCGAGTGAGTGCTCGCGCTCGAGATGGTGATGCACGCCACCTGAAACCTGACAATAGGCGCGAATCTGAGTGTGGCTATTGGGAACGCAAACCCCATAGCATTTACGCGGAGGTATCTCGACCAGAATAGGGTTACATACCAGGTACGCTGCCATGTTATACTTTTGAATGTCGTGAGGCAAAGCGTCGTGCAGTACCATACCACGACGTCGAACACAACTTTTGACACAGACTATGGTCGCGACATTACCCAAGGGTTGCTTAATCTTGCTAACGATTATGACCTGGCGCACTTGTATGGCACTGCTCCTCAAGATTATACTACGAACCGGTATGGCTTGATCAGAAATTCAAGCATTGCAGTGACTGTACTAACGTGTTCCATAGAGACCAATACCCATCGACCGGAAACTTGGTGTCGTTGTTCATCAAAGAAGCAGCACCATTTGCCCTCGCCATCAATAACAACCGTTCTGGAACTCCCAACATCATCATTGCTAACGCTGATCTACTGCGATACGACGTCTTCAAAGGCTCGTTTACGAAGAACGACGAACTCTCTGCTTCGCCATATCTGGACTCGTTCTTGTACATCGCCGACGTCAAACTGAGCGTCGCCAAGCAGGTGTTGCCTGGGTTGAATGACGATACCAAGCTCCCGAGAGAAAACTGGCCGCGTGTTCCTGAACTTGTCCAGCGCCGATACCACGCCTGGTTGGGAGAAATGAGCAAACACCAAACGACACTGACGATGAACACGACCGATCTGACGCTCGGATATGTCACCAAGGACGTAAGCTCCCCTTTTTCGCGCTCGTTTGCGCACTGCGTTTGTAACCTCCTTTGGCACACAGAACTGCTCCAGCGCTGGCGGCCCTGGCGACGACACACAGCACGTCCTGCCGCCTGATTACCCGCTCCCAGACTATGTCAGCTCGGACCCGCCGAACGTGTCGGATGACACGCCGGTTGATCTCGTCTTTATCAACTTTATCGAGGGCCGCGTGTTGGGAATCCTGAATGATGTGCAGAAAGAGATCACGTACACCAACGCGAGCGTGTCACAGTACTCGCCGACGTTGACGAACGCGGTGTTGGGGCTGTACGCACAGGCCAAGTGGAATGGCAAGACCACAGATGGGAACGTCGACGACTGATGGGTCGCTGTCATGTCATGTCTCATCTCATCTTCTCCTTTTCTTTCTTGTATGTCATTTCAGATGTCGACGCGCTTCTTCTTTGGGCTCGACCCGCACGTAGGTGATTGCTTGTATATACGAGGCGGGACCGAAATCCGTCGCTGGTGTTGACTGACCTCGTGATCGTTGTATCTTGTCTTCATTGTCTCCCTGGGGTACTCCAGTGCCGGCGGATCGTCACGTTGTCCGTTTGTCTAAAGGGGGCGGACGTCGGTGCGTGATATGACATGATCATCGTTGACGCGTTGACGGTCACGACGACACCGCTCCGAGGAGATCGGCGAAGAACACATGCCTCACCGGATCTGAGCTCCCAAGCCTGTAAGGCCTGCCCAGCAATCGTGGCTGTAGTTCATCACGTACGACCGTCATCGGCCAACAAAAAAAGGTTTTGTGAGGAGGACCTAGGTGAACAAAACGGACGACAGCGCGAGTGAGCGTCGAGCGCCGGTTTGCTTAGATGATACAGTAGGCTCTGTCATGCCCCATGCCCCTTAGGACTGGCCTTGGAATGTGGGTTATGGGGTGTATAGGCTATTAGGGAGGCCGCACAGTGATAACTAACCGAGCACTTGGGATGTCCAAAATGTATGGGTTACGTTGGGTATGGGCTGTAGCAGAGTCTACTGTACACGTTCCCCCCACCCGATCGCACCCCGTCCCAGCCCACATCAATCGTCCGTCTCTGCAACGGATCGACCTTGCGCGCGTCCAGCACGCGCTGCAAGTCCCCACACATTGGCTGTCCAACTCCTAGACACCTTCGATTGCCACGCTGATTACACTGATGGTGTACCCACAGGAACCCATATCCCCCTGGTGGAAACGTGTTGACGTTATTTATTCTGCACCAGTTGCCTTCGCCATCAATAACACCCGCGTTGGATCTCCAACATCATCGTCACCAACGCTGAGGAATTACGCTACAACGTCTTCCAAGGACCATTACGAAGAACGACCACCTCACTGCTGTTCCGTTCACGGATTCGTTCCTGTACATCTCCAGTATAACAGCGAGTGTCGCCAACCACGTTCTGCCCGCGTTGAATGGCCAAAGTTCCTCCAAGCGTTCGATCGTCGAGGAGGAGCTGTGGGATCGCGGACACGCAGAGCGCCGATATCACGCTCGGATGGAAGAAATGGACAAACGGCAATCCACCCAGAAGATAAACGCAACCAACCTGACCGATCACGACAGATGTAAGTCATCTTCTCTGCCCTACGTTGACATCTCGTGGGACCGTTGACTCGGAACTGTCCGGCTGGCGACGACACGCTGCACACTGCGTTGAGCTACCACGCAGTCCCTGACTACATCGGATCTAACCCGCCAAACGTGACGGGCGAGGCGCCGATCGATCTCGTCTTTATCGAGAGCGAAGTCACGATGCTGAGCATCCGGAACAGGGTTCAGAGCGTGACCAAGTAAACCTCGGCGGAGGTGTCGCCGTACACCGATGTTGGCAAATTCGGTCCTGGGCCTGTCAAGTAGAATTGAATCGGGTAGAAATGTTTGGGCTTATTTTCCCCAGGCAGTATTCTGTATACTAGGAGAACGGTGACATCTGAAGCAGCACGGATTCGTAACATGATCGTTATCACATATAGCTGAGAGATTGGATCAACACCGACTAGCTGTACTGCATGGGGGTCCTGGTACGTGAGATCATGCATACCTCATCAATCGGCACTGATAACTTAACCGTTGAAGGTGTGGGTGTGTCGCATTGGTTCCATCATGCCCCACGGCAACCTCGTTTTTCGGCTCCCCGTGCTGAATTGTTCACCCTGTGCCACCCACTGGGCCGAGTCTGAACTTTACGTTTTCGGCAAGGGATCCAACTGAAGTGGAGGTTTACAATTGCCAGTGTGTATGTAACTCCGTGACATGTGACCGTGATGGCGACTGACCAATGAAGGATAATGTAGGGCAGTACGTGTACGATGTGTGTACTCGTGAATGCCTCCACATGCAAGATATACAAGAAAAGGAAGAGGCGTGGCCTGTTTTTATGTAAAGGTAATGAGATTCCTCACCTGAAGGTTCAACTACTCTAGAATCTGGGGCCCGCTTGAGCTCAGTTGACTATAAAAAAGTGAACTGGAAATCGAATGCGAGCCATGTGCGCTGACAAAAATCCCCTACTACCTTTAATCATTTCGTCCGTGCAGCGATGGATGGTATCTGTCCGCCGTTTCTTCGAGGGGCGTTCTCTTGGATCAACCCTGCACACGTCCGGTGCTCTGCACCCCCGGAGCCTAACCTAACCAAAGGGTGCCTAATTAAAAACGGTACTTTTGGTGAGATTTCAACTATCTCGTAACTCCTCGAGACCTCTCAATACTCCTGTGCTCTGCAAGGCATTCTCATTGAATATCTCTTTTGTGACAATGCACGCCGCTTTCAGGTTCACATTAGCATAAACTTTATTCAGCATCTATATAAGAACAGTTCCAAGACCACCCCACTCCCATGCTCTGCAGGAATTTTCCCCGCATGCTCTTTCCTCTCCTCTCTCTCATCGTGCTCGCCGCCGCCTGCTCCGACGGCGAGCACCACGCTCATACCCGCATGAAGCCCGGGTATTTGAAACCGCAGCCTGCGGAACCATACCGTGATCTCGTTTGGGGTGACTTCAATGTAATTCACACCACAGACACGCATGGATGGTTCCTTGGCCATCAGAGGTGGAGCTGGCCGGAGCCCAGCTACAGGTGAGCTCATTCCCGCACATGGCAGTCATGCGTGGCTAATCGCGTTCGGAGTGGTAATCTCGGCGAGTTTGCGAGCTTTGTCACCCATATGAAGCAGATCGCCGAGGTCGGTCGCCTCGTGTTGATCATTCAGAACCTCCTTATTCACATGCGCGGGTAGGAGAATCTTGATGTAGATCTTCTCCTCGTCGACTCTGGAGATTTGCACGATGGTAAATCGTAGCGTTTTTTAACACTGGTCCTTCACTTACCTCTGTATTGCAGGCAACGGCCTTTCTGATGGTGGCCCCCCCGGTGAAGTGGACGGCCACAGGGTTTGTTCTTTCCTCTAAATCAAATGTCCATTTGTTCTGACTACATGCGTTAAACAGTCGAGCCAATTCCTCAAGGAACTCCCGTACGATTTGATGGCTGTTGGAAAGTGAGTCCATAAGGATGGTCCTTGGTTGAAGCTCACCCGCCCGTAGCCACGAGCTATATTCGTATAGCGTTGCCTATGACATGTACGTGCGTCGAAACACACAGGCTATGCCATGTTAACCACGACTCCACTTTGTTTTTCTTCGCGTTACAAATATTGCATCTTGGGTGGATGGCCTACGCCTTACAAACATCTACACATATCACGATTCATCAAATGGACTTCGACGGCCATATCAAATACAACCTATGACTGGACCTCATACCATTTCAATGACGATGGCAAACGCTGCTTGCATCTTGATGAACGCTGGAAACGCGTTCAATGATACCATTTACTACACTGCACTTGACAGGCACACGAGTTTTAGCTTCGGCAAGCTGGACGGTCGCTACTTGTCTTCCAATGCCAACATCACTGTTTCGGATTCGAACGGCAATGCTGTGAGCGAGCCGATTGGTCGTCGTAAGTAATTACTTTCACCATCTGACATCAGGATGGTTTAATTCCTAACTGATGATTTTGCGTAAATTGAATGATAAGACCGCTATAGGAGGTTTAAAACCAGGAAGTACGCAGCGTTCTCATATCCTACCCTGGCTTTTGTCGTCTCTAATGTATTGTACATAGGGGTCGTTGGGTCACGTCCCTTGGGGTTCTCTATAACTTCAGGGGTGCGGATAAGAACATCACCGTCCATCTTGTGAGTAGCATGATTGAGGAAGATTGGGTAGGCGCACCGTTCTGTGTTCAAGTTTAAGATGTCTTGACGTTCCATCATCCAAGTTTAAGCAAGTCATCGAACAGGAAGCAGACGTGTTCGTTTTGGTTGGGTGCGTTCTATAATTCTCGTCCAGGGCTTTTTTGACGTGCGTACCAGTCACATGCCGGTATCTAACGATAGCTGTTAGCCCTGGTCCGATCCGATTTTGCAATAGATGCTGATGGGTGTCCGACCGCAGGGACCGACGTCTTCCACGCTATCAGGAATGTAAAGCGCCACGAATACACGCCCATCTTGATTTTTGGAGGTATGCGTTTGCTAACTTGACATACGATGGCATATCCGTGTCTTACTAGGGCATATATGCAGGGCACACGCACATTCGCGATTGTCAACAGTATGACCCAAGGTCGATAGCGTTAGAGAGTGGCAAGTATATGGACACGATTGGTACGTCGGCTCACGTTGGACGGAGATGAGCTTAAATTTACGCCGTCTGACAGGCTGGGCGAGTGAGTGCTCTCATTTGAGATGGTGATGAACATCACCTGAGAGTTGACAACAGGCGCGAATCTCAGTGTGGGCGTCGGGAACACGGACCCCATATCATTTACACGGAGGTATCTCGATCAGAACAGGGTTACATACGAGGTATGGTGCTCTCCCATGTTGCACTTTTGAATGTTGTGAAGCAAAGCGCCGTGCAGTACCATCTCAAGCCATTCGGCATAACTGAATTCGACACAGACCTTGGTCGGAGCATCACCAAAGGCTTGGAGAAACTTGCCGACGATTTTGACCTGAGCCATTTCTACGGCAATGTTCCTCATGATTATACCACAAATCGGTGCGCCTTGACCAGAGATGCGAACATGGCAATGAACATACCAACATGCCCCACAGAGACGAATATCCGAACGAGTCAAATTTGTTGCGGTTGTTCATCAACGAAGCCGCACCAATCGCCATTGTCAACAGCGGCCGCGCTAATCACTCCAAAATCTTCATCGCCAACTCTAATCTATTGCGATACGACATCTTCAAAGGACCGTTTACGAAGAATGACGAACTCTCTAGTTCGATGTATCTGGATTGGTTTCTGTACTTCGCCGATGTCAAATTGAGTGTCGCCAAGGACGCGTTGCGTAAGCTGGACGAAGCTCCTAGGCTTCCGAGAGAAGACTGGCCGCGGGTTCCTCGACTTATCCAGCGCCGATCCCACGCTTGGTTGGACGAAACGAAGAAGCACCAAACAACACTGGCGGTGGACACGACCGACCTGACCATTGGATATAACACCACGGACGTGAGCCTCTCCCTTCCCCCCATTCGTTCGTGTTCTGCGCTGACAACCTCTCGGATGCAGCACTGCTATAATGCTGGGGGCGCTGGCGATGACACGCAACACGTCTCGCCGCCTGATTTCAAGCTCCCACACTACGTCCACTCGGACCCACCGGCCGTGCTAGATGAGACAAAGGTCGACCTCGTCTTTATCAACCACATCCAGTCCCATTTGGCAGACGCCCTGAATGCCGTGCAGACAGAGATCGACTACAAGAAGATCCCCGCGAACAATTACTCGGAGACGCTGACGAACGCAGTGCTGGGCTTGTACGCGAAGGCCAAGTGGAGTGACAAGACCCAAGACAACTGATGGTCCCTGTGATGTCTTCTCTCTCTCTCTTCTTTCTTCTTTCTTGTATATCATTGCAGACGTCAATGCTTCTTTGTGGGCTCGACCCGCACGCAGGTGGTTGTTTGTATGTACGAGAGACGGGGCCGAAATCCGTCGCTGTTGATCGACTTCATGATCGTTGTCTTTCCTTCCCCGGATCCCCGGGCCGGTGGATCCTAGCAGATACCGTTTGTCATGTCAACTTTGCTGTAACCCAGTTTGTGTGTCTAGACTCTAAAGGGCGCGAACATCGCTACGCGACACGATACGAACGCATGATCGTTGAAACTTGATAGTCGTGACGACGCTGCTCCGAAGAGACCGACGACGACACCTACGTCGCAAGCTTGTGGCAAGGCCCGCCTAGCGATCGTGACGCTGGTCTACCGCGCACGATCGTCATCGAGCTACAAAGAAAGAGTGTATATGCGGGAGGACCCAGGCGAAAAAGATGAACGACGAGCGTTGGAGGAAAGTTCATGAAACACAGGTCAAAATGGAAAAAAGCGAGAATAAAACAGTCGCAGGCACTCGAACTCCAAGAACCAATCCGCAAGTACTTGGGCATGCGGTGTGCGATCACCACAATAAAGACACGTGAAAACAAAAAGAAAATACATAGCACAGCGCCACCAGACGGCAGCTCACATATTTACATTATGTAAAAGTGATAACAACCCGGGAAGGCCGACTTGCGCCGGCAGAGACCTTGCTTGCCTTTTGGCTGACACATGCGAACATTGGTAGACCAACTTCGCCACTTTATTGTCCTTCATGATGGTACGTATGTACAAGAAAGAAGGATTAGCAGTATGAGAAATAGTACCAATGAAAAAGCTGCATGCGTGGCATTGTGCTCGCTTATGTCGTGCATGTGGAACCACGTTAAACGGTGGGTGAATGATAACAGCACGAGCGCAGTGACGACATTGCACATCGTCGTCGTCGTCGTCGTCGTCATCACCCCATGCGAGAGGGGCGACCACACGCGCACCCACCAGCAGAGTTCATGCATGCGGGGTCTCCGGGCATCCTGGGTCGCTAGGAGACGGCGACAAGGGAGGTGGCAGCACAGGAGAGACGATTGTGCGGAGGGGATGTGGATGCGCCTGCCAGGACGGCAGGTGCTGAGTCGCTCGTCTTGATGGTCCGGGCGCCTGTCGAAGGACGACGCTCCAGCGCGCAAGGCAGTGGTGGTCAGGTTCGGATCACTCGTCCCGGGAGGCGACGGACGCGTCGAAACGTCATATGAAGCTGAGGGTGGCGACGGGCACTGGGGTCGCGGCAATGCATCAGAGTGACGAGGATGGCGGGTGGCACACAGCGGAGTGTCGACTCAAAGAGTACCGTGGGTCGCAGCCACGAAACAATCGTCGATGAGGACGGGGACGGGCACACAAGTGAGTCAGACATAGCGGCGGTGTCGGGGTCGTCCAGAGCAACATACAGTATCCAAGACGAGAGATAGGGGCGTGGACGTAGATGGGATGGGGACGAAGACGTTGTACGCGCACGAGCATGCAGTTGCTAATAGAGAGCACTCTCTGACAGAAACCACTTGCTCGTGCACGGCAGTGGGTCCGGTGAGGACGGGAACAAGGACGACAGGGTGGATGGGACGGGGATGAGGATGAGGAATCCAACTCATTCGTGATTTCAACAAGCTATTTCGGACAAAAAATCAATATTTGAAAAGGAGAGCGGCCTGGGAAGGCGAAGCCGTCCCCAGGCCTGAGTCCGAGGCTGACCTGGGCTGTCGATCCTGTATGCCGCGCCCGTCAGACTCCCCTCTCCGAGGACCAGAGCCGCGCTAAGCCTGTAGACCAGGACGGGACAGGCAAAGGAGCGGTGGGGAAGAGCGGTTTCGGGCCTGCAGAAGCTTTCATCAGGGGGCTTGACCGCTACCCCAACCGCTGCCCTTCCAGGGCCGTGTAGGTGGGCTACCAGCTGTAACAGTCAGAGGGAGTACAAAGGCACATAAGACCACGACCCTCCGAGAGGCCGGTGGTGTAGGGATGGGTGAAGCCAACGTGCAGAGCACGATCCCACAATCCAGCCGGGTAACCGGGGCCCTTTCGAGCACCCAGCGGCACTTAGGCATCCCCGTGCGGTACGGTGGCGAAACTGTCTCCCGCCATGCACAGGCGGCATTCGATGAGCGACATAGAATAGGCAGTAAGTCTCTTGTTTGTACAGTAGTGTGTGTTGTTTGTATTTATTGTCCAGGTTGGATAGGGGTTGTACTTTCCCACGATTCATGGGGGGCGGCAGAGGCCTTGACAAGCAAGGTGATTATTTATTTGTTTATCATGTGGTGCGTAGGAATGTGGTGTGACAGTACTGTACTACGTATGTAAGTTAGTAGGATCACTCGTGTAACCTAGGATTCCGAGAAGTTGAGTAAGGTACGATGGCTGGAATCATTCACACTGTGATATGATCCGTCTGTATGCACGCCCTTGTTGGAACCAATGTTGGGCTGCGACCACACGCACTGGCAAACCTCCAGGCCATAGATTACATAATATTATTTTGTTTGGACACTTAGCATTTCGGCATTCGTCACTCGGCACCTTGGCACTCGTTCAAGCTCATTCGTTCGTTGTCCGTCACTCCGGCACTTCGGCATTCCATATTTGGGAAAGGATATTCGACGTTCATCAAAAAGAAGTTTGATTAGTAACTTTCGTACAAAAAACTTTTGTTGAAGGTGAGTATAAACGTCCGGCTTTCCATACTTCACCGATCTCCTGGGAGCGGTGTCCATCGTCGCGACCGCCAGTGATGAGCATGCCGTGTCATGCACCGACGTTCGCGCCCTCTGGACAAACGAACAATGTGACGATCCGAAGTCCCCCATGGGGGACAAAGAAGACGAGGTACAACGATCACGAGGTCGGTCGACACCGGCGACGGATTTCGGCCATGCGTATTGTACATACAAACAACCACCTATATGCGGGTCGAGCCCACAAAGAAAAGCCCGATAGGAATCAGTCTAGATACGGGGAAGCGGTGAGTTGGTCGTTCTTCGTAAAGGAACCACTAAGGACGTCGTATCAGTGCCCTGGATTAGTAGTGAGGTCATTTGCCAATGGCTATATCGCGACTGCGGGTCACGCTGGGTCACACAAGCTCCGCTTTTTCGACTCAAGGTCCTTGGCTTGGCCCCGTTGGAATAGAAATCTCAAACTCGACCGGAGCTCGGCTCAACGAGTGGCGCAGGGTGAACAATTCAGTGCGGGGAACCGAAAAACGAGGTTGCCGTGGCCCGTGGGGCATGATGGTTCCTGTGCGACGCCCCCACACCCGGGCCTTTGAGGGGACTAACTTGGTGCGCTTTGCCTGGTTCCTAGTCAAGTATGTGTGTGCGTGTGGGCCCACTGCCGGGGGGTTCTTGGGCTGTTGATCCTGTTTGTTAGTGTCGTCCGATGTTGGTCGTCCTGACGGGTAGGGACGTGGTAGTATAGGGGTGTGACAAAAACTCTTGTCAGGGACTACTGGTACCACGGTCCCGCATCAGCAAAATGTCTCAAATGAACGCTTACCTCTACCGACTTACGAGGCTTACGTCCCCGTGGGATCAAGACTTTTGATTGGTGGAGGGAAGCCGAGCCTTACATAGACGTTACAGCAACACCATATCGGTAGTACTGTTCCTCTGATGTGATAAGATTCGTAACTGGTAACCAACAAATTACCGACCATCTTATCAGTCCACTGAGTAAGCAATTATCAGAAAAACATGATGTGATCATAATTCGGAATGTAGGGATTGGTACACTTCTTTGTCTGCGAAACAATTTAGATAGAATCACGAATAAATTTCCTGTGATGTCCTGTGGGTAACCCTCTGATCCAGCCCCTTGTCATACACCGGAACAAGCTCCACAGTGTGTGTTACATCAACCAAAGGAATGATGGCGTCAGCTCTCTGCTGACCTTGTCTGCCAAGGACCATACACCATTGGACAATCCACATGTCTGCAGCATGGTCTTTGCACACCCAGTCAAATAGGTTGACATAGATGAGAGGCAGAGAAAGAAACAGGGGGAGTTCAAGCCCAACGTGCACTTGTGGCTGGAAAATAGCACAGACTGTTATGCGTACACATGAACTTAGCAAGCTCTTGTCTTCTCTCTATCTGTTATGATTTACTCGCCTTACTCGCATATCCTTTTCCTCTCCGTTTGTTGTCCTCGCCGCTCTCCAATCTTTGGCATGTACTATTACGACTACGAACATTTCTTCATTGTCGCGGGCTTGCCTATGACTTACATTTGTTCTCTTTAGTCATATTCACTTACTCGTCATCCGATCCAACTCGGACT
>JBBPTA010000100.1:9554-32648 GCA_038093915.1 Boletellus aff. emodensis
GTAGATGAACAAGCTAACCTGCCATGGAATACAGATACACTGACCCCACTACCGGAAGGCGTTCCGATGCAGCTTCCCGATACTTGTACCCCCATGCAGGTAATCCAAACTTGACGATCCTTGTTGGAAAACGTGTGAAGCGAGTCATTATTGAGTACGTCGGACGGAGGGTGTCGGACTCCGATTGGCTGACGCTAGCGGTGAGGAATGGACGTGCAGTCGGTGTCGAGTACGCAACAGGTTCAACATCATCCCAAGGTGCCGGTGACGAACTTGTCACTGTGAAAGCGAACAAACTGGTTGTTGTCTCTGCTGGTGCACTCAGCTCACCAGCCATTCTGGAAAGGTCAGGGATCGGCGCCCCATCCATCCTCAAAGGGCACAGCGTCGACGTCCTAGTTGATTTGCCCGGTGTCGGTGAGAATTATCAGAGTGAGTTCAGGGTGTTGCAGCCTTCTCGTTTGAGACGCAGCTTGTCTCGCAGATCATATTGGTGTTTGTCCGGCATTCTATGCATCGGACGAGACTGAAACCATGGACGACGTTTGGGAAAACCCAGAATCAGTCTCCGGTGAGTGGAAGAAATTCTACAAAATTGTACGTCACACTAACAGCGATTGTCAGCATACCTGAACGAATGGGAAGCAAACGGAACAGGGAAAATCAGCTACAAGTATGCCACTTTGTGTCACCTGCTTCCTATGGTTGCTGAAAATATTGATTCCAGCGGAGTTGAAGCCCTCGTGAAAGTGCGCCCGAACAAAGTTCAGCTGGCCTCAGCTGGGCCTTCTTTTCAGCGACGATGGGAAACATTTTTCCAGCACAGTCCCGACAAGCCTGTTTTCCTTATCATGCCGTTCGTTGGGTAAGTCATGCCCATGATCGGGGATTGAGAATCATGCATATCGATTGTCCTCCGCAAGTTTCCCCTTGGTTCGCTCAGTGTCACCCAACCGGAAACTTATATCAGCGTTCTATTACAATGTAAGGAAGAGTAAAACCTGTACTTCGCTTCTCGTTTTGACGTTGTTATTCGAGATGTACCCGGAGTCAGTTGGTAGTATCCACATCACGTCCGGCGAGGATCTGGACTCGCCCCTCGATATTGTTACCGGCTACCTCTCGAAGTACGCCTTGCATTTCCTTGTGTTGTTATGGATCTTGTGCCCACGAGACTACTTAATTCGTCCAGGGACGGCGATCTCGCGCAGCTCATATTGGCATACAAATTGACGCGTGAACTCTTCAGACGCTTGCCTGCCTATCGGGGTGAATTGACAGCGTTCCACCCGAAGTTTCCGGCCGGTAGTCCTGCCACGTGTAAAGAAACGGACGTCCCTGTGCCCATTGGTGCGCCGGACATCGCGTACTCCGCTGCGGACAATGAGGCCCTTGTGAAGTTCCATCGCGACATGGGTGAGTTCGCCCCTGTAATTGCCCTCTTTCAACTCGGCTTCTGAGCTCATCTGTGCACGACGATCGTAGTTGGCCCGACTTGGCACTCGGTGAGCTTTCCCGGCGAGTTCCTTGTTTTCGATTAACGCATGTCGTAATCCACAGCTTGGAACGTGTGCCATGAAACCCCGTGACCAAGGTGGGGTGGTAGATGCACGGCTGAACGTATACGGGGTCCAAGGTCTCAAGGTCGCAGGTTAGTACCAAACACGGGTTCCCCCCTCAGCTTGTACTTGCACCTTTGTTCTGATGGTGATCCAAGACCTGTCCATATGTCCCACTAATGTTGGAGGCGTATGTTTTGTTTTATTCATGGTTAGTCGCAGGGTTGCTGATTCTCTCTTTTTAGAACACGTATTCTACCGCATTAGTGGTCGGGGAAAAGGCTGCCTCCATCATCGCTGAAGAGCTTGGACTGTAAGAATGTGTAAGATGTCGTAGCAGGAAATGAGCGCTCGGGCGAAATGACGTGTACAGGAAATCGTAGTTGATCTCAAATCAAGTGAAGGCAGGTATAAGTTACCCCGCACGAGCGCGCGGAGTTTAAGCAATGGAGAGGTTCGGAGCGGAAGGGACGATCAGCCTTCGTGGTAGGACCAATATTCTCATGGAAAGGCGAATACGGGCCTCCGATGTACATGACACAAGCGGCCATCGGAACGATAACTCCCCCTATGACTGGGAGTAGGGAAACATGCCAAGTGTTGGCACAATGGGGGTTGGCAGCAAGCATCGCGGTAAGTTCGAGAACGTCAGCGATCGGCTCGACCATGGACCACGAAATTTTCTTTGCTCACCGCCATCTTCGTCATCGCTGCGTGCATGCGGGTCATTGGGTAAGTCTAGAGGTTGTAAACAGAGTTGTGTGAGAACAACAAGCGCATCGTATTCGCTCACTTTCACGATGCACGACAGGTCCATCACGATATGCACTCGGACCACTCGTTGGGGTCCTCGAAACAAGGGGACATCAAGGACCACAAGAACCCGTTCAGACGAGGAATCTTGTCACGAACAAACCGCCATTCTTCCAATCAGCCATACGCTAAGCTACATTCAAATCACCCTCGTTATCTAGAGCAGGAGATACATGAAGAAGTAGAATGCCTTGCCTTGCTTGATGTTTCGCGCTTGTATGCTACACCTTGGTTCACTCTCCCAAGGTCCTGGCATACGCACCATATGGACACGACATCCTCAGTAGAGCCACGGGTCACTGAAATCAACCACATATGTTGTCTGCAGGGGTATCTAGTAGTCACCGGGAATGTGCACAACTTGGGCGTGTGCAGAGAATAAGACATGCGAACGACTGAGGAGAATCCAGTCCAATCTGGCTCTTCAGCTCGCCTTGCTTTTCGCGATTGCGTCTTGAATTCCATTCTCTGCAACTGTCCCGACGAGACGGGCCTGGTCTGCGACCGCCTTGAGCACGCCGAGGACGTCCTTGTTGCCCCTGATGAACCCAAACTCGGCGTAGACGAGTCCTTCTTCTTCGGCATATCGTTTCACCAGAACGCTGGCCTCGCGCAAGTTGTGGCGCGGAAGACGTGGAAAGAGATGGTGGGTGACCTGGAGGTGAAGACCACCGTGGACAAAGGAAAGGTATGAGGGGCAGATTACATCGGTAGTTGTCCTGAGCTGGCGGTGAGGGAACGACTCTGTAGGACCAAGGTCGCTAGTAGACATGGAAAAGTGCGAAAGCACAATCTACGAGGAATGGTTCAGAATGAATGGTACGTAGTGACATTCAGTGGCCTCCCGCACCTGGACATGGAGAGGACTGGTGACTATGTGAGAGATGATGAGGTAGATGAGCGCGTTGGTCCACGAGCCACATCCCTTGAGTAGGGCGCCATACCAGCACCAAAAGAAGGCGACACCAATGACCTCTAGCCACCACGACCATCTCCCACCTCTTGCCTTGCGGGTATCGAATGCCTTCCGAATCAAGAAACTATAAGCGTTCACATAGAGGTTAAACCTGCCAAAGGCGAGCAGGACGTAGAAAAGCTTGTGTTGAACGGAAATGAGGATCGCCGCGAAACGGTCAAAGATCATGGGGCGTTTGTAGTAGGAAGACCACAGCGAGTTGAAGAACGCCGTCGAGATTGCCAAGAACGGAACATATTCGATGTCAGGATCACTGGGAATGCATTAAGTGAGGACAGAAGAATCCAAGCGACGACACCTACTGGGAAGGATGGTTCGTAACAACTGACAAGCACGGTCATTAAGCGAGGCTGGCGACAGCGACAGGGAACTTACGATGGTGCACATTGTGGTTCTAGAAAAGGTACGAAGACAAGATGTCAACCTTGTGGAGTCGAGAAAAAGACAAACTCACGTCGACCCACCAGCCTACGCTGAGACCACCAATGAAGTCTGCGATAAAGATCGCTAGTAGGCGATCTACGGTCCAGTCGTGTGTGACCCCCATGTGACCGAGGTCGTGTACAGTGAAGACGAGTTGGTGCCAGAGTAAACCGAGGCAAACGGCGCTGGCGACGAGCCAGTCATGCTTGTATGCATAGGCCGAAGAGGCGGCCAAGAGGAGATACCGAACGACTTCTGGGCCATACCCAGAGATATAGCGCGTCTTGTATAGACCTGCGCCAATGATGCGCTTGTGGAGTTCCTTGTAGGCAGCGGAATGGCGAGCTTGAACTTTGAGGGACAAGCTAGACGGAGGAGGCTGAAGGATAGCGGGGGACGGGCTATCTGTGGACTGAAGGAGGGGGCTGTCTTTGTGGACGAGAAGTACCTCCGAGGACAAACCAGAGCGGGAGGCGATGGGACGCGCTTCGTTGTGCCAGACAAGGGAGCCGTCTGAGGATAACTTGCGGACCCAGCCAGACATGATTGGGGGAAGAAGGGGATCCCATGCGTGCGGAGAGCTGTCGACGGTGCCGATGGCATATTTCCTGATGGTCCGGACGGTGTCCTGGGCATGGTACGCGTCGATCTCGTTGGCGGCGTCACGACCGACAAAGTGGAGGATTGCAAGCGCGCCGCCAGGATGTGCGGCAAGCCAAGAGTGGGGGATGCGGAGGAGGAGGTCGTTGTAGACGACGAGGGTGTCGCCGGCGAGGATGCGGGCGGCGACGTCGTCGCGCGACCAGAGCTTGGGAACCACCATTGAATGGATCGTGTCCAAGGTAGCTTGACCCCCTCAAGCACGGTTTCCCAGTCGCAACAACACAGTCAGGGACACAACCAGCTCGTCTCTCTTTCCACCCATTTTCCTTGAACGCTGCCCCCATGCGCACGGTTGTTGCTTGATGTATCAGGACTCTGTCTTGTCTGCTGCCAGTGCTCTCTGCAAGGCAGAGTTAGAGGAAGGAAGTACCTCACGCAGTCGTTGCAGACAGACCCAACTTCGGTGGTGTAGGCCCTAGTACGTCCTCTTTTCCCAGTCGCCACCCCCACCCGTCTGCTTTCCTTCATGACTTTTTCCAGTGTTTTGCTATGGCAGCCCCCCCGATGCCTGAGCTCCCCTCTTGCAGCCGCCCTCCTACCTTGAAGGTGCCCTGGACAGGTGCGGTCCCTTTCCCTCTGGCGACCCCCCCTACCCTTCCCTAGACCTTACGGCGGGTCATTTTCTGCCACGCCGAGGAAAGTAGACGCCAGTATTGCAGAGGCTCCGGAAACTCGTACACCCTGAATTGTACACGAGACCCTTTGCAAGTGCCAATGGGGACATGGCACTCGGCACGGCGCACCCAACATTCCCTCGAGCGGCGTTCGCACAACCTAACCCACGTGACGAAGCCGAAATGGCTGGTCTAGCAAGAAAATACACCCCAATCGGCCGGGTTCAGTGGCCTAAGTCAGAGGGTTACCCTGGTGGGGAAGCAACCAATCCACGGTAGACTGTCTCGGGTCAGCTTCCTCAGCGAAGTATGTACAGCGAGGCAAGATCCACTTTAAACATTCAGCTACGTCTACTGATTGGTTAGCAGGCTGACCACCATCGGCTGCCGCTGTAATTGCTTGTAATGTCATACTAGCGTCCTGTGTCCTAAATGGGCTATCTTGATTCTGTTGTGGCGTGAACCATCCTTGACCAAATGTCAGTGGTTCGCCTAGGGTCGAAGGGGACACTTGGAATCTATGAACTCTCACTGTCTCGTTACTGAGACCGGAGCGTGGCGGTATGGACGGGGTGCCATTCTTGAATGCCGTGCCAAGATGTTATTGCTTCTCGGGTTCGTACTTTTTCAAAAACTTATCTGTTGTCCACTTAGTTTGAACCTTGCACGAAATCGTATCCGCTCTTTCAGAGAAGTCCTGCATCTGCATCTGAGAATCGACATGGTCAAGCCTACAAATGAGGGCCGTGTAAAATTGGGCGAGCAGTACTACGAGATTTAGGGATCATTATGTCGACTTCTCGGCGCAGAAGGACCTTAGCGTTGAACGGGTGCACTACAAGTGTTGAGTGTTGACTTAAACTCTGCGCATGAACGTTACAGGACAGTAAAGGACAATGTCGAGTTGTGATGGCCCATTACTTCTGGAAAGAAAAGGATGAGTGGAAACTTGGACCAGACAACCAAAGAAAGGTGCATGAGCAGGGTGGACGCTGTGGGCTCCATTGGCAAGGTCGGTCTTCTGGTCGGAGCTCTGTACTGAGGTTTGGCACGATTGCCTTTCTGGGTAGCCGAGGCACGAGGTGGCCCAGAATATAATCCGTGCACGAAGAAGCGAAGCGGGTGGGCCTTTGCCTCTGGCCACTTCGCTTCCCCGGGCCGCCTGCGCTCATCTCGTGCAGCGCTGCCCGGTGGCCTCTCTTTTTCGCTCCCTGTCCACCCAGGACTAGCCTGCGCTCGACACCCTTGTCACCGCGCACCATAGGCCTCATGGAGCTCCACATGGCCACCCTGGCCACAGTCCCACAGGACTTTTCTGGAACAGCCCTGTTCCACACTCGCTCAGCCAGCGGGTTCGGGCGACCCGGTTTGCCCCCCGAGGCCTCGCCGGCAGCTGGTGTGCTCCTGGCAGCACACTGGCACTAGGTACGTCGCCATTCTCCTTCGACGGGGTGAGCTGTACTGCTCGCGTCACAGGCTCCTTCCGTATGGGAAAGCAGCTTTCTCTCCCCCGCGAAGGCTTGCTTTGGGCCGGAAAGCCCCAAGGGGCTTTCGCCCACCCTACCACTCTCACTCGGCGCAGTGCCGAGTCTCCTGGGATCACGCCAGAGCGCATGAAGTGCACGGATGAACGAGAGCTGTACTGACTCGTGGTCCAAATAGGCAAATAGCAAGACACGACCCCAGGTACTAGACCCAAAACCTGTACTCTTTTCGCAAATACGATACATGAACTCTCCACTCCGAGCAGGTGAGTGAAAAACAAGCACCAAGCCAAGCACTAGGAGACAAAATCAGGTTGGAACACAAAAAAAACTTGAACGTCAATCACAGGACGAGAGAACGGTGTCTGTATCGTACACAGCGCTCAGTGGAGCGCAAATACCAATATCCACGAAGATGTTTCAAATCTCCGGCAGCATCCTTCTTCGGACTTGAAACCAGGGTATAAGGTAAAAACATGCCTGTCAGATTACAGTCACTTTTTCAATCCTCTGGACAGAATGAAACCCACGTGAATCAAAGACACTCAAATGCCGATGTGCGCAAACACGACCCGCTTCTCCAACGATACATCTCCGACCGTCTGCAGCACTGCCGCGTTCAACGCCGTCGCGGCATACTCAAAGTCGATCACCGGACGATCAAACATGTTCTTGTAAAACTGAGTGACCACCTGGTGCGCCACCGAATCGTCCACCTTCCACAGGGTCCCGATCACCCCATTGAATCCAGCAAACTGCATCCCCGCCGCAAGGTGGAGCACCTCGTCCGGAGTGGACTCGTCCCCGACGGCGGTATGGCACGCAGACAGGAACGCGAGGTCAGAGTTAGTGTAGCGTTCCTGGATGATGCGCATCAGGGTGAGCTTGCCATCTCCCATCGCAAACCACGATTCGAACGGCTTTTCCGGGTGCTGTGCACCGTGACAGGCGACGTGGACCCAGTGGTGGTCTCGGAACGCACGCATGGCACCATCGATCGTGGCTGCCGTACCTGTGACGGCGTCGAATTGGACGTGTGCAGGCATGCCGGTCTTGTTGCGGATGTTACTAATCTCGAGGTCGACTGCTGGGAGCTCAGGCAAACCGGTGTCCTTACTCGGCTTCCCTTGACCGACCGCCGCGAACGAAATCAGGTTCGCTGTCCCGGAGGCCTCGCGTGCGCTCTTCTGGGAGCGAATACGGTCGCGGGCACGGATGAGGGCCGAGAGAGAGGGCGCATAGGAAGACACGTAAATATCCATAAGATTCTTCTGTCCTTTCAAATGTGGACCGGCAGCGTGGAAGGGAAGGACTGTGAACTTCGATGTCGGGCACCACCAGATCCGCGAGCCTGGAGGTAGCTCCAGCTCGTCCTGGAGCACGTCGGCGACGGGCTCAACGACGGAGAACCACAGCTCCCGCAGCAATTTCTTCACCCACGACTCTCTGTTGTCTCCGTACGCATCTGGATCTCGGGTGAGTTCAGACAATTGTGAACAGAGCTGAATGACGTCTCCAAGCGAGCAAGGAAGGGACACGTGAACAGGGGAGGCAGTGTGGAGAACGATGAGAGCATCGCAATCATATTTGCTCGCGTTCACGATGATGATAGGTCCGTGTTCGGCAGCGTGTTGGAGGTCGTCGAAGTGGGGAGGTAACAGGAATCGTGAGAACCCTTTTAGATGGCGAATCTTGTCCACCACTGACTGCCAGTCGTCTTGAACCTGCCAGTATGGATTTGCACCCTGGCCTGTGCTCCCTTGAGCATGCTGCCTCAGGTCTGCACTCAGTTGTGTGAATTTAGCCCCGAGGTCATGTTCTCCCAGACTTTCCAACGCATGAAGTGGCGCCTCAAAGCGGGCGAGCTGATTCCACAGGATTCCTCGTCCTTGCTCAAGGAGCTCCACAGCAAGCTGGAAGTCACCATGTCTAATCCCACATGAGAATGCATTATTGGCCAGATCAGCCACCCTTGATTGCATTGTCTCATGCCTTGAATCCAGAGAAGAGTTGAAGGAGGTAAAGTGGTCCAAGGTATTCAGTGATGTTTGATAAGCCTCCAGGACTGAGGAGTGATTGAATTCCTCAGCATCCTGTACCCAACACTGGGTTCCCTCCCACAAATAAAGGGAAACTGCTGGTCCACAAGCCTTCAGTAGCCTATATGTTTCAAAAGCTTCATCAATTTGCTGTAGTGATTGATCAGAATGTGATGTCTTGGCCAGGAGAAGCATACTTCTAGCCAAGAGACTGGTATTGATGGCAAAATAACTATGCTGAACTGGATAGGTGGCCAGTGCCTCCTTCAACAATGCAATTGCTCTAGTCACATCAGAGTTGATGTTCAGTCTATCATAGCAATCCAACAGTGACACTGCAAGGTTTCTGAGAGCAAGTCCATGATCTGGATGGTTTGGTGGACAGAGCTCAAGATGTTGCTCTTTGAGTTCAATGGCTCTGTGTAGATCTGCCAGATTACCCTCCTTTTGATAATGAGTATTGACATATACTGAAAGACATGCAAGAGCTCCATCATGGGATGGATGGCCTTTTGGACAGAGACAAAGTCTTTCTTCTCCCATTTCAATTGCCTTGTTTAGATCTGCCATGTCCTTCTTAGTATTGTAGCACTCCCACAAGGATAATGCAAGTTCTCCAAGAGCCTTTTCATAGTCTGGATGGTTTGATGGACATAAACCAAGCCACTGCTGTTGCATCATGATGAGCTTATTGAGGTCTGATTGATTTCTCTGGATACAATAATGTTTCCATAAGGTTATTGCAAGTTCTCCAAGGGCATCCACATGGTCTGGATGGCCTAATGGACAAAGACAAAGCCTGGTCTGCTTTAGTTCAATAGATCTGAGAAGATGTAGGGTGTTTCCAGTTTGCATATAATGTAATGTGAAAGATACTCCAAGACTCTTTAGAATGTCTGTGTGATCTAGGTGCCCCAAAGGACAGAGATCTAGTCTGGCCAGCCCCATTTCAATTCTTGTAGACAGGCAAGGCACATTCATGAACTGCCTTCCACAGTTGTATAGCCTTGTGTCATATTGCCTGAGTGCTGACACACAGTCATGTCCAGTTGGAATAGTCTGCTTCATATTTTCAATCAAATGTAGTGTGCACTGTTATATAGAGCTCACCAGGGCATCACAAGCCTTGCATGTCATGGAAAGAGTTCCAGGACCAACAGGTAGTCCAGACACACTGCCTGGTACATTGTTAGCATGTAGGTAAGAGTAATAGAGATGAACCTTACCTTGCCACCTATCACTAGCAAACTCTAACAAGCTAGCAACACTGGTCACCATCTTATCACCCAATGGCTGTTTATCCCATTGGGGAGTGAGCTCCTCAGGAAGAATGTATGTGGCAATCTCAACAATAGTGGAGGGAGTTGCAGTACTATTGGGGAGAAAAAGGTCACTGAACATAATTCTTGAACATGGAGCAATACTTGCAACAGAAATGGATGGTTCCACATCAGTATGAGGCCATCCTCTGACAAGGTCCCAAAGCATGTTGTCTTGGACACATCATTGATGCTGACAGTGACACAGATACCTTGTTTGGGAAGTTGAGATGCAACTTTCAATTGAAAAACTATGCAAGTAAAGTGAGCTTGCATCTGATCATTGGTTAATGTGAGCAGAAACATACCTGTGACTTGGAATGTAATGTTTTCAGGGATATCCTGGCCCATTGGTAATGCACAGATGAAAGAGATCTGAAATAGAGTGGCTGGGTAGTGAATTAAGATAAGATTTCTGTGAGACAAATGATGTTTGGGAGAAGGCTACAGAGTGATTTGGGTAGCAAGACAGTCAATGCATGCAGATGGGATGGAGCTACTATGCACAATCAACACAATGAAATCAAGGATGAAGCTACAAAAGATGGGGAATAGAGCAATGGTGGCAGGAGCTGACTTTTGGCTGTGGCAGGGACAGAGGAAGGCCTTTGGTGCAGTGGGGATAGATAGGACAGATAAAGTTCAGATAGAAGTGAATTGTGTGAATATATAGGAAGTGAAGAGGGTTGAGATGTTGAGGGTGGCAAGGAGATGGGATAGGCAGGACAGCAAGGAGTGAGGCAGACCAATCAGGGGAGCAGAGATGAAAGATGGGAAGCAGGAGGCGAAAAAACTACCAGAGAGGAGCGACATCAGTCACTGAAGGCAAGAGACTGGCACGAAATCGGATGTTATACAACTCACAGGAAGCTGGGCAGGCCAGGGTAGAACAGACGAGAACAGATGGAAGATTGAGATCACGAATCGAGGGATGGCGTATGAAGCAGGGAGGTCGGAATACAAAACCAGACACGAGGGGAGATGGCAGAACTCGATTGGAGGGTGCAGTAGCGGGAGTAGTGACCTAAGAGCGGGGTTTGCAGCAAGGTGGGCAGGTCACGGTGGGGTCGCAAAAGTCTTTCAAACAACAATAATCAGATGGCAGAACAAATGGGAAGACGGGATGGGACCACTTGAGGGAAGGATAGAGGAACGTGCAGAAGGAAACTGCACGGGGAAATGGAGGGTGGTAGATGGGACGGGAGGGTGAAGCGCAGGGAAGGCGATAGCTCAGCAGCAAGGGAGGATCTGGACCTGAAAATGGACAATCAGACACAGAATGACAGGAGCAAATAGAGGAGGAAAAGCTACGAGTTGAAGGTCATACTCACGCAGTCGAAAGGTGGAAGCAAGATCTTGAGTGGTTGCGGTGGACGAGTAATGCGGCACTTGGAGCTGGATAAGAAAGCCAGGAAGAGTGCATCAAAGGCAATGCGCACTACAGAGGGGAGGTGAAGAAGGGAAGGGGGGTTGTCCCTAGGGGCAGAGTGCGAGGTGGACGACGAGAGGGAAGCAACTTGGCGCTGATAAGGGTATCGCAACGCAAACAGCCGAAATCCACCTTGGGGAAACCGACAGGCACGATGTCTGATTGGCCTGACGATTATAAGCACAACCCTGGGAAGTGCATCAGCAGAATGAAAGAAAATGACAATAAGATTCATCCCACCGATATCAAGACGGACATCGACAGTCATCCAGGATTGTGCTGCCCGTCGCTTTGGCGATCGCTCGTGGGAACATGAAGGCCCGCGCGCCACCGGTAATACCCCGGACCGCTGGCCGACGCGTGACCGTACGGACCCCATGATGAGCATCGACGCAAAATATTGAAGAATGCGCTGTCGTGTGGGCGTAGTATCATCTGCTGATCCCCGCTTACTCCTGTAACGCAGGCTAGTCCATATCACAGTCTACCAAGGGATAGAATCCATCCACACCTTGCCCTTTTTAAAAGAAAACTACCAAGGGTGTTAGCCCCACCCGCGCCACGGGGACGGCCACCGACGAGCACTGGCTCACAACTTGGTCTCCATCCACGCGCTCACCCCAGCCTCCCTCGCCATTGGGCGGGTGGATGGACTTGGTGCGTACCATCACCCCCATCGTCGGCGTCGACAGCTCGAGCAGGGACACGTCGGGGAGCGCAGATGGAGACGCAGCGGGAGACGCATACGAGAGGAGAAAGGACGACAGCGCGGGCGGGTCCGACGTCAGCACCGAGACTATCGGCGTTGGGAGGGGTGGGTGTTCGATCGGCGCTCAGAGGGTTTTCGTGTGCGCCCGTCGTTGTCGTCAGGTAGGCATTTTATCCGACACACGTCCCCTTTACTCGTTTGCAGTCACGTCACTCTCTCGTTTGTAGACTCGTCCGTTCTCTCAATGATATTTTTTACTGCAAGTACAAGTTGTGCCTTGTGCGGACTGACTCCATTTCCAAACTTCATCATGGTTCACTGATGGCAGGACACTTGATCGCAAGTTCGGGGACGAAGGAAAACAACCCTTTGTTCGCTCGACGAATTTCTTTGAAGCAAATTTTACGACCTCGAGTCCCTTGTGTGTATTGCTCGCTGGTGCGGGCTCCCAGGACCGATCCCGTCTGTGTACTTTGTAATGTGAGTCTGTTTGTCCAGTATCGACAAGCCGACGCATCTACCACCGACAAACCTCCTATCAGACAGACGACGGCGGAAGTAAATCGAATATCAACAATCAGGTACGTAGGACAGAGAGCATGAAGAAGCCTAACACAATCTACCAGATCCAAGGAAGAATTCTTGCAGGAACCTCCTTCGTGTATTGCTGATATTCATCCCTCACGACATCGTCTTTCAAAATCAGACCCTCCTGCATGTTTCTGTCAGTCGCCTACGAGTAGAATGTTTGAACAAAAGAGTGGTACCTCGATCGGCATCTTGATTGCAAACGCAGATGCGGTGATGCCCAGGGCGACGAGGGGCACGTACGACCAAAACATGACAGACCACAATGCCTCCTGCACGAGGACCGAGCTAGGTGTATTCGCATTCCATCGTCAGACGATACTGGGTTGAGCAAGTGGTGAAACAACCGACCTATATCCCGGGTGGCGAACCCACGCGTATGGACCCGTCTTGACGATACGAGGCTTTTCGCGACGCTAGAGTGCGGCATGAGGTGGACGAGATGGATGACTGCCCCGATTTCACCACGTACCCCGATGACATGCCACTGATCGCCCAAGTGCTGGAATATGTAGTCGACAAAGCGACCGGCGGCAAAAGTGGCGACGCAGGCCCCTACTCTGAGCGTATTCCGACAGGCTGAGCTGACCAAGTCGGACGGGAGAGCGAATCGTGCGATCCACTCTGGCCGCTGGAACCGATTGAGTGCCAACGCGCCGATGTAGATCAGCGGTGGGACAAAGGTGGCGAGCCCATGGATGGGGCTGACGATCCGTCCCAGCAAGGTGGGCGGCATGGATTCGGGACGAATGCGTCCGGCTTTAGATTCGGAGACGACGGCGAGCGCTTTGGTTTGGGTGGTGGTTTTCCGGATAAAGTTGCCAGTGGTGAGCACGACGAGCACTTCGAGCCACTGGGATGGGGAAAGGGAGGGGAGGTCGAGACCGGCGATGTACATGGTTATCAGGGATGATTCTTGGTGGCGGACGGCAGGGCGTTTATACGTGTCGAATTGAATAGGCCTGGTGCGGTACTCGCCAGTCCAGTCAGTGCTGACAAGTCGGACGCACCGTCCCAGTGGCGATGACCAAGCTGGATGGTTTTAGACATCGGGCGTCATCTTGGTTCATGGCTTGAGGCACAGCCCATCGCCAGCCGGGTTCGTTGACGCTGCGGGTGCAGATGTGCGCGGGTTCCTGCGGTGGTTGTGTGAGAACGAGTGTCGTAAAGAGCCTACGGTGCTTGATTGCGGGGGTTTCATCGCATCCGAGTCGTTGTACTGGCGTAAAACCAACCCGAGTTCCCAGTGACAGCAGCGTCTTTTCAAGGCCGACACGGAGACCTGATATGGCCTGACATTCGAGTTCTCTCCTCGCATTCTTGCATCGACATGACTTGTCCGACAAGCTCACCGCTGCCTTCGTCTAACCCGTCGCCGCCCCGAACCCCCGTCGGACACGCTCAGGGAGGTCGACCTCACGTACAACGACTACCTCTCGCTCTCCACCCCGTCCACCCTCCGAAATGCCGTTCTCGCCGCGTCTCCACACATCCTCGAATCTGGTGGCTCTCGCCTGCTCGTCCCCTCCCCACTCCACGCCACGCTCTTGTTCGATTGGGGCTTTGGCGCCAACGTCGGCCTCCTTTCTGACGTGCACCAGCTCGGGGACGTCGTTTTGTGCCACCCCCACATCCACGTGTCGGTGCACGACGCGCCTCTCCAGGCTCGCCCCGGATGCCCTCCTCCCGTTTCGGCGCAGTTTGGTCCCCGACCTGCGTTGCGTCCTCGCGAGGTTGCTCGAAGATCGCGAGGGTCCATCTGGGATTGGAAAAGAGGGTGTTTGTGAGGCTGCACACATTTGCAAGGCATTGGCTGCCTCTGGAGGTGCGTCATTCTCATCTGTCTGTCTGGAAATCACCGCGATGAATACCGCTCGGTCGGACAGTTGTCTTATTGACGACACAGCTCGTTAAGGATTATCTACTAAATTATGCTAGGAATCTCATTTACACGACGTCACTGCTACTTGCGAACGTCGTTGCCATCAACCGTTCGTTTGATCTCCTCGAGGATGGGACGACCGAGGTAGCAAGTTGTCTTCAGGTTCAGCACCAACCCGTGGATGGCTAACGCTGTCCGTGCTCGGCTTTCTAGACACCTGCTCGCCGTTTCCACCTATCTCGTCGATCTGCTTCGCTCGAAGCTGAACACGTATCCGTCGTCGCTGCTAAGCCTGCCTGATCACCTCGTACTAGTGATCTCTGGCCAGCCAGGCGAACCCACTCGGGAGGAAGCGAGGCGCTGGGAAATCGGCCCCCGTGACCGACGCTCGTGGCCGATCGAAGCTTGGCCAGCCACGGACGCACCCGCTTACTCCTGCTCGTCATGGTCAGGTTCATAGCAAGTTTATCTTCTGCGTTCACGCAGGTCGGCTCAGGACAGGTCTCATAGAATCGATGGCTTCCCGTCGAGTTTGTATCTGTGTCGAACGACGCATCGCCGGCGCCCTTGCTGGACGCCAAACATGTCTATGCCGCCCTGCACCAAAGCGTCATCGCCAACTTCGGTGACACGGGATGGGGCGCCGTCGGAGGCTCGATAACGGGCAAGCGTTTCCATCTTTTTTTCCGAATGGCACCTTTCTGACGTCCGTGAGGTAGTCATGCATTTTTCTCCGACGACGCATCTATGCTTCATCCGCGTCGCGCGCGACAAGCCCGGTCGCCGCGCCACTGTGTTAACTGTCCGACTCGGCAGGACCCATCAGGATCGACGCAACATTGAAGAATGCGCCATCGTGTGGGCGGTGGATTATCTGCTGACATTCGCCCACATCGTAACCCAGGTTAGTCCCTTTCAACATGTCCCATGACCGTCACCACTGAGTCGTAACCAGGGACACTCCAACCCGTTCCATTTATGCCACTAACTTGGAGGGATGTGGTGCCTGGCACGGTGCACAATCCCTCTCGTGCGACGCTCATTCTCAGATGCCGGAGGGCGAAAAAAGACGAAAACGGCTTGACTAACTTCCTCGACAAAATACAGCGATTTGGAAGTAAGACGTACTTTGAACGCTCAACCATATTCCCTGACTGATTAGCGGACCAGTCGCTCTTCTCTGCTGCCGAGAGCTAGGGTATACGCTGTATGTACGCGTTTTAGTGGGCTGGTGTCTACACCGTTTTCGGTAGGTCGGTCGGCGGTCGAAGCCGTCCGCCAAAGTGACACCATTCTAGGCACTATAAACAGCATTCTTTCTGAAAACACAATGAGCTTGCTGCTTCAAGCAGCTAAGTAGATAGTAAACACCGCACCAAGCACTAAAAAACGAAATCAAGGAACACCAAAAATAGTGTCGATCGTAAGCCGTGTGTATCCTACATAGTCCTCAGCAGAGCTCAAATTCCAGCATGTAGGATCACGATCCACGTCTTCAGCAGTATTCTTCTCCGACGTCAAGGTCAGAGTATATCACAATTTAAAGGAAAGCGTATATCTATTGGCGGTCCAGTCACTCTAAAACCGCTTGTAAGGGAAGAAAACGAAACCCACTTGAATTGAAGACACTCAAATCCCGATGTGCACAAACACGACCCGTTTCTCCAACGACACTTCTCCGACCGTCTGCAACACTGCCGCGTTCAATGCCGTCGCGGCGTGCTCAGAGTCGATCACCGGACGATCGAACATATTCTTGTAAAATTGGGTCACCACCTGGTGCGCCACTGAGTCGTCCACCTTCCACAGTGTCCCGATCACCCCATTGAACCCAGCAAACTGCATCCCCGCCGCAAGGTGGAGTACCTCGTCCGGAGTGGACTCGTCCCCAACAGCGGTATGGCACGCAGACAGGAATGCGAGGTCAGAGTTGGTGTAGCGCTCCTGGATGACGCGCATCAGGGTGAGCTTGCCATCTCCCATCGCAAACCACGACTCGAACGGCTTTTCAGGGTGCTGTGCACCGTGACAGGCGACGTGGACCCAGCGGTGGTCCCGGAATGCACGCACGGCACCATCGATCGTGGCTGCTGCGCCTGTGACGGCGTCGAATTGGACGTGTGCAGGCATGCCAGTCTTGTTGCGGATGTTACTAATCTCGAGGTCGACTGCTGGGAGGTCAGGCAGGCCTGTGTCCTTACTCGGCTTCCCTTGACCAACCGCCGCGAACGAAATCAAGTTCGCTGTCCCGGAGGCCGCGCGCGCGCTCTTCTGGGAGCGAATACGGTCGCGGGCACGGATGAGGGCCGAGAGAGAGGGCGCATAGGAAGACACGTAGATATCCTTCAGATTCTTCTGTCCCTTCAGATACGGTCCAGAAGCATGGAACGGGAGGACCGTGAACTTGGACGTCGGGCACCACCAGATCCGCGAGCCCGGAGGTAGCTCCAGCTCGTCCTGGAGCACGTCGGCGATAGGCTCAACGACGGAAAACCACAGCTCCCGCAGCAATCTCTTCACCCACGACTCTCTGTTGTCTCCGTACGCATCCGGATCCCGGGTGAGTTCAGATAACTGTAAACAGAGTTGGGAGACATCTGCGAGCGAGCAAGGAAGGGACACGTGAACAGGGGTAGCAGTGCGAAGAATGATGAGAGCATCGCAACCATATTTACTCGCGTTCACGATGATGATGGGTCCGTGTTCGGCAGCACGTTGTAGGTCATCGAAGTGGGGAGGTAACAGGAATCGTGAGAACCCATCCAATGAACGAATCTTGTTTACCACTGACTGCCATTCATTTTGAGTCCGCCAGTATGGATCTGCAACCTGACCTGTGCTCCCTTGAGCATGCTTTCGCAGGTCTGTGCTCAGCTGTGTGAATCTAGCACCGAGTTCATGTCCGTGTCTTCCTAGGTTCCCCAATGCATCAATTGAGGTGTCAAAGCGAGCAAGCTGATTCCACAGGATTCCTCGACCTTGCTCCAGAAGCTCC
The DNA here is from genome assembly GCA_038093915.1 of Boletellus aff. emodensis. NCBI lineage: Eukaryota > Fungi > Basidiomycota > Agaricomycetes > Boletales > Boletaceae > Boletellus > Boletellus aff. emodensis. The sequence continues at coordinate 27,048 of JBBPTA010000100.1, forward strand.
ACAGCCAGATAGAAGTCACCATGTCTGATTCCACATGAAAATGCATTATTGGCCAGATCAGCCACCCTTGATTGCATTGTCTCATGCCTTGAATCCAAAGAAGAGTTGAAGGAAGTGAAGTGGTCTAGGGTATTCAGTGATGTTTGGTAAGCCTCCAGGGCTGAGGAGTGATTGTACTTCTCAGCATCCTGCACCCAATCCTGTATTGCCTCCCATGAATACAATGAGACTGCTGGTCCACAGGCCTTCATTAACCTGTAGATTTCAAAAGCTTCATCAACTTGTTGTAGTGATTGATCAGAGTGTAAGGTCTTGGCCAGGAGAAGCATAGTTTTGGCTAGTTGACTGGCACTGAGGGAAAAATACCTATGCTGAACTGGATGGATGGTCAGTGCCTCCTTGAACAATGTAATTGCCCTGGTTAAGTCAGAGTGGTCTTGAAGTTTATTGTAGTGATCCAACAGTGATAATGCAAGATATCGGAGAGCAAGTCCATGATCTGGATGGTTTGGTGGACAGAGCTCAAGGTGCTTCTCATCAAGATCAATGGCTCTGTTCAGGTCAGCCAGATTACCCTCCTTGTAGTAATGTGTTTTAATAGATCTTGCAAGATTTGCAAGAGCTACATCATGGCATGGATGGCCTTTTGGACAGAGACCAAGTCTTTCTTCTCCCATCTCAATTGCCTTGTTTAGATCTATCATATCCTTCTTGGTATTGTAGCGTTCCCATAGGGATGTTGCAAGTGTTCCAAGAGCACTTTGATAGTCTGGATGGTCTGATTGACACAAGCTAAGCCACTGCTGTTGCATTGTTATGAGCTTGTTAAGATCTGTTTGATTTTTCTGGATGAAATAATGGTCCCATAATGATGTTGCAAGCTCTCCAAGAGCATCAACATGGTCTGGATGCCCCAATGGACAGAGACAAAGCCTAGCCTGGTGTAATTCAATAGATCTGTGAAGATCTGAGATGTTTCCAGTTTGCATATAATATGATGAAAAGGACACTGCAAGATCCTTTAGAATGTCTGTGTGATCTGGATGCCCCAATGGACAGAGATCTAATCTTGCCATTCCCAGCTCAATTTGAGTTGATAAGCAAGGCACATTGATGAATTGCCTTCCATGCTTGTATAGCTTCATGTCATATTCTCTGAGTGCTGACACACAGTCATGCCCAGCTGGAACAGTCTGTTCCACATGTTCAATCAGATGTAATGTGCACTGTAATATAGTTCTCACTAGGACACCACAAGCCTTGCATGTCATGGATAGAATTCCAGGACCAACAGATAGTTCAGACACAATATCTAGTACCTCATTAATGTTTAGTCAAGTGTAATAGAAATGGGCCTTACATTGCCACCTATCATTGGCTGACTCTAACATGTTAGCAACATTTGTTGCCACCTTGTCACCCACTAAGTGTTTATCCCATTGGGGAGTTAGCTCCTCAGGAAGAACATATACAGCAATCCCAACATTGGTTGAGGGTGCTGCAGTACTGTTGGAAAGAAAGTCACCAAGTGTAGCTGTAAATTCCAAAGCAATACCTACAACAAGAAGGGATGGTTCCATATTAACATGCAGCCATCATCTGATAGACTTCCTCTGCATGTTATCTTGGATATATCACCAACAGTGACAGTAACATGGACATCTTGTTTGGGAAGTTGAGACAAGGCACTCAATTGAGTGACTACATAAACAATGTGAGTTCATGTATGCATACCAGTCCTTGCTAGTGGAAATATACCTGTGACTTGGAAGGTAATATTTTGAGAATTATCTGAGTCCTGGCTCATGGGAATGCACAGATGGAAGTGGATATGAAAGAGATTGGATGAATAAATGCCAACAGTGACAGGGATAGCACAACTCAGAATGATGTGGGTGGTGGGGCAGTTGAGATGCAGAATGAAAACAACAAGATCAAGGATACAAAACTGGAACCACCAGCAGACTCAGACTGGGAGGGTGGGATATAGAAGGGTGGCGGGAGGTGACACAGCTGTGGTAATGATGAAATAGGAATAGAGGGACACCTTTGATGCAGTAAGGGACTGGAGTGGATATGGTGGCGGAGTTCGGACGGACGCGAGCCGAGAATGTAGACAGCGAAGAGGGTAGAAAGTGTGGTGAAGAAGTGGGGCAGACAGGATGGCAGAAGGGCGTGGGAGACTAATCAGGAGAGTGGAGATTGAGCAGCTGGAAATAGGCAAATAGATGGAAACGAATACAGGGCTTGACAGAAGACGATAGATGGACGTAGCACAAGAAGGAGGTTGGTTTTCAGGTCAGTGCGAGCGCGGATTTTCCGGAACTGACACGAACGGGCAAGGTGGAAGAGGCGGGAAAGAACAGCGAAATGCAGACAAGAGAGGAACCGAGACGGAACTACCAACCGAGAAGAGCGAACGGGATAGATTCGCACTACGGTGTGATTTAGGAACGGAGCAAACCGTTTCGGAGACAAGGACGGCGCAAATTACGAAGAGAAGGATGTACGAAGAGAAGGATGGAAGAGGCAATAGAGAATAGGGAGGGAGGCAAAAAAAGACAACCAGAGAAGAGCAACGTCAGTTAGTAAAGGCAAGAGATTGACGAGAAAGCGAATGGTATGCAACTCACAGGAATCCGCAAGATTGAGACTACCAATTGGAGGACGGCGTATGAAGCAGGCCGGTTGGAATATCAAAGCCGGATCAGGTAAAGGGGGGTGGTTAGAGGAGAAAGGAGAAGGTGGGCAGGTCGCGGTGCGGCCGCAGAAGCGTTTCAAACGTCGGTAACCGCAAGGTAGATGAGCGTGCTGAACCAAAGGGGAAGACGAGACGGAACCACTCGAGGGAACAGTAGAAAAATTGGAGACGGGCACGTAGTTGAAAGGTAGCGGCGAGATATTGAGCGCTTGCAGCTGGATAAGTTGAAGTAATCTGAAGGGCAGGCAAGAGTGCGTCAAACACAATGCGTGCTACAGAGAGAGGAGGTGGCAGGAGCAGTTGTAGGTGCTGGGCGCAGAGGGCGATGTGGAGAAGCACTGACATGCTGATCAGGGTATGATCCGAGTCGCAAAGACCCGAAATCCACGAAGCGGAACTCGCATAAGATTCATCACACCAGCATCAAGACGAACATCGTTTACTCCACCACGACTGGCCTAGGGAGAACGATGGTGAAAGCAGGACGACGAAATCACAGCATCCAGGTTTGTGCCAGGACACCCGCCGCTCCCACATCTCTAATACTTACACTTACAGTCTGATTCAAGTTGTGGTACTCGCAATTTTGCTGGGGTCCTCTAGACATCCTTTCTTTTTTTTCACAACAAATGAATAAATAAAGTCTACTCAGGGTCACGTCTGACAAGGGACAGGACCCGTCCGCGCCTCGCACCCTTGTTAAAAGAAACCCATCAAGGGGTTACCCATCCACGCACCACGGGATGGCCATCGACGAGCACGTTCACAACTTGGTCTCCATGCGCCCACCCCAGCCTCCCTTGCCATCGCCCGTCACCGTGCTCCCTCCTGCTGCTCCGTTGCCATGCGCGTCTCCGCTCAGGCGACGATCCCCTCAGCGAGCAGTGCTACATCCGCGCAAGTATGCGACGCGTAGAGGCATATCCGCACCCGGGATGTGCCCTTAGGGACCGTGGGCGGGTGGATGGGCTTCGTGCGGAGCATCACACCCGTCGTCAGCGTCGGCAGCTCGGACGGGGACGCGTCGGGTAGCACAGCCGAAGGCGCAGCGGGTGACGAGGCCGTATAAAGAGGAGAAAGGACGACAGTACGCTGGGGTCCGACGTCAGCACTGGGAAAATCGGTGTCGGGAGGGGAGGGGGTCCATAGCCGCCCGGACTTTGATTGGCTACGACCATCGATCACGGGGATCGATCGCCCAGGGCCACGACTCCTCCAGAGCGGGTTCGCTTGCCTGGTCAGAGATCGCCGATGCGAGATGATCAAGCAGGCTAATCAGCGAAGACGGATAGTTCTTTAGGTTCGAGCTTAGAGAATCGACGAAACAGGTAGAAACGGCGGGCAGGTGTCTGGAGAGCTAAGCGTGAGCAGCGTTAGCCATACATAGGTTGGTGCCAAATGTAAGATGACTCGAACAGATCGAACGAACAGTTGACAGCAACGACGTTTGAAACCGGCAGCGACGTCGTGTATATGAGGCACCTGGCATACTTTCATAGAAAATCTCTAACAAGTTCAGTCGTCCACAAAACAGCTATCCGACCGAGCGGTGTTCATCGCGACGACTTCTAGATAATTCGGCGGGGTTGACGCACCTCCAGAGGCAGCCAGTGCCCTGCCAAATGCGTGGAGCCTCGCAAACACCTTCTCCAGCCCCAGATGGACCGCCCCTTGGGTCCATAGATCCCCGCGGCGTGCGCCTCGTCGGGCCCTGGCAGCATTGAACACGTTGCTCCTACCAATTGAGACCCTCGCGATCTCCGAGCAACCTCGCGACGCAGATCAGGGACCGAATTGTGCGGGAACGGGAGGAGCGCATCCGGAGCGAGCCTGGAAAGACGCACACCATTGTGCACCGACGCGTGGATGTGGGCGTCGTACACGACAACGTCCCCGGGCTGAGGCACTGCAGAAAAGAGACCGACGTTGGCGTCAAATCCTGGGTTGAACATGAACGCGGCGTCGGCCCCGAAAAACCGACGCGACCGGCACTCGAGCTCGGCTTGGAGCGGGGAGGGGACGAACAGGCAAGAGCCATCCGATCCGAGGATGTGTAGGGACACGGCGAGGGCAGCGAGGACGGCGGACGGGTGGAACGCGAGAGGTAGTAGTTGGACGTGAAGTCGATCTCCATGAGCATGCCCGAGGGTTCGGGGAGGCGACGACGGATGAGATGACGCTCTCGCAAGGCCAAGGAAGCCATGTCGATGCGAGGATGGAGAGAACTCGAGCCAAAATGTCAAGGTCATATCAGATCTCCGCGTCGGTCCTGAAAGACCCACATTGCGACGAAGAGCCCCGCCATCGCATTACCTTGGTAGACCATGATGATTTCTTGGGGACGAGTCAGTCGACGAGTAAAGGGGACGCATTGTGAATAAAATACACGCCTGACGACGACAGGCACTCACGAAAAGCCTCTGGGCTGAGACCCGCCGATTGTGTACTCCCGATTCCCTCCGCTCGCACCGCTATTCCAACTGGGTGCGCGCCGCGTGGGCGGAGACGTTCTCCGCCTTGGCGAGCTCCTTTAATTTCATGATCTTCCCGACGGCCTCGGACGTGTGCTCGTGGTGGGCGGTTTGCATGCGCCAGTGCAGGCCGAGCGCGGTTAGTGTCCTGTTTCCAAGGGCGATGGCAGAGCGCCGGAGCGTAATTATGAAGCGGGTTTGAGTTTGGACGTGGTGATGTAGGAGCGCGTGGAGAGATGGCGCAGGGAAGGAGGACATGCTGCACGCAAAGCTATTGATGACGTAAGCAAATGCTCCGGCCCATCCGTGCACGAAGAAGCGAAGCGGGTGGGCCTTTGCCTCTGGCCACTTCGCTTCCCCGGGCCGCCTGCGCTCATCTCGTGCAGCGCTGCCCGGCGGCCTCTCTTTTTCGCACCCACCCACCTCTCC
>JBBPTA010000101.1:0-19220 GCA_038093915.1 Boletellus aff. emodensis
CACCAGAACCCGGAGCCTTGCCCGCTACTCGCTTGGCCGCCACCGTCTGAGGAAACCCGACAGCAATAGCGGGCAAGTAATTGGCCGCGACAAGCTTGATCTTGTAACGCACGGATTGTGCCTTTTGCTCTGGTTTGATCAATATATGCCTGCACGCTGGACATCGTTTCGAGACTTTCGCATGCAAGGGTATCCGATGGGGTCGTAGATCGCTTGGATATAATTAATTAACTAGGCTGCCCATGGTCACCGACATTACCTTGATCGTGTTGGCGTCGTCCAGCTATTTCCCCACCGCTGTTCAAGCTTGGCCACCTCCTCGGCGGCTTCCATGTGTCTGAGAAGTTCGACATCTGCGTCATCTCCACTGCCACCGAGCTGACTGAAGATTGCGGTTTCCATCCTGCTCTTGTATTCGGGCATCTCATCTTTGTTCACTGTTCTATCTCGGCCGGCACGACTGCGGCTAAGCGGATTATACTTTCCAATCCCAGGGATATCGCGTGCGAGCGCAGCAGAGGCGGCAGCAGTGGCAGGGGATGTGTGTTGGTGATGAGAGGATAGTGCCGGCAAATGCGATGAAGATGAGAGAGACGACGCACGCAGAAAAGGTTCGAAGTGCTCTTTCAAACGTTCAAACTCCAATGACTCTGGGGCAGAGTCTTCGAACTTTTGTAACTGCGCTACGAGATATATTGCATCAGCAAGAGCAAGTGAAGTACCGGCGGTCGCCGCTGACCTGCCAACCCAGTCGGTTTCTCAAATGTGATGTTAACTTCGGCCGAGTCCCAACGGCAGTGGCCACAGTATAAGAAATACGGTGCTTCTCCAACATTGCTAAGGGAAGCTGAAGGTCGACCATCACCGTCGTCTGGGGGGTCGGATGCTACCACGGACAAAGTGGAACGACATATAGGGCAAGAGAAACAATTGCGTGCACACCTAGAAACAATAAACCTGCGCTGTCCGAATCCGTGGTACCCATTAGAAGGTGACTCACCGATTCTTTTCCGCCCTTACGCTTGCACTTGGAACTTCGAATAGGCAGTTTGGGCAATAATAGCCACTGACTTCAACGGAGACACATCGATTACACCGGACGGCATCGCATTCTTCGCAAAAATATAGGTTGTGCAATGGGTGAAAGCTTTCGGAAGACGAGGCTAGGGTCGGTGGTGGTGGAGCCTGTAAGTTTGACCCAAACACGCAAGGGCAGTAGTACTGGATGCTTGGCCACATGTTGCTCCGTCTGTTTTCCGAAGAACAGTGGAGGATGCGCTATCGGTGAGATAGTTTAGATTCGAGTGGTGAGGGCAACTAGCTGAATTCGGGTTATGCGCTCGATTGATTGTAATATACTTTCAAGTTGACTCGACGTTGCGTTTCATTCAAATTGAATAGCATACTATTCGTTGCTTCATACACTCATTCTGCGTACAAATACATTCGCAGTACATAAGATGGTGAATCCTTGGCTCCTACAATTCGTACACAATCCTTGCGCCAACCCAAGCGTAGGGGTAGTTGTGTTGGTACCAGTTGCGCACGCTGCGCCTCTCAGCGATACGCGGAACCGTGGCGTAAGACCCACCCAACTATTAGAGGGATGTTCAAGTTAAACGAGCAGAAAATGAGGGGGTTAATTCGGGACAAACATACCACGACTTGATGACAACCGTCAAAGAAATCAGAGGAATACCTGGCGACGATGGTCTATAATTGGACTGATATCGAATAAACTCGCCTACCCTGGGTACAGTCGGGATGGTGTGAATCCCTCATACTTAGCGAGCGCAGTTGAAGTCCATTCCCACACACCGCCGTTGTGTCCTCGACCACTGAATTTGTCTATCCCAGTCGTAGCGCTGTCAGCCTCCTGTCAGTACAGTCCCAACTATTCAAATGTATGCGGGGTAACGTACGGAACAGGATGCCAGTTCCTGAACCCGATATTCGCACCGCCCTCGTAGCCACATGTAAACTTATCCATGAACACCCGAAGTTCCGGTTCAGTAGGGAGTCGTCCGCCCTTGACACTTGCGTACACCGACAAGTTGTCGTACGAAGTAAGAACGGGCCAATCCCAAGCGACGTCCATTGACACGGGGCCATATAGCGTACGGACTCTAATCTCTCCATCTTCAAGTCTCACCCAGCTGGCAGGGAGCTCGGCTTTGTCCTTCCCGATATCCGTATAGAACGTGAGGTATTCACCGTTGGTAACGGGCCGCCAGGAGATTCTAAAGGTATCGACAGAAACCCGGCGCGCTGGACTCTCATTATCCCAACCAAATGCGTGGTGGTCTAGATCTAGCGGTTTGGTAGCATCGTCGGCTTCAATGTCGTTGATACCGAGAGTAACGGTTGTGGCTTCAATAACAACTGCTGGAGAAGAGGGCCTTGGGGCGGCACTCCAAAATGCAAGTAGCGACTCCCACGGGGGGACAGTGAAGTCTGGAGGGGGGATTGTTCCACTCCCAGCTCGCTGGATAAGCATGTATAATAAAGTCTAGCGAAGCATTAGAACAGCACCTAAAGAGAAGTGAAAACATAATAACCTCCAGGTGCAGACCCTCATGTTCGTATGTCATAAAAAGCACTCGGGCAATTTTCCTTGTCAATTGAATGGTACCGCTGGATATATTCGCATACAACTTTGCGACTCGCTCACGTACGCGTTCCTTAAAGGACAGGATACTACTGAGAGACGGCCAGTCCTCGTCCTTTTGTGGGACCTCAGAGTGTGGCTGATAACACACCGTTAATTCCTATAAAAATAGAATAAAGAGAAACGAACATGGCACTGAGTCGGGTCATTCACATTAGGGTCGATACCCCTCTGTCCGTGGACACGGTATTGAGCTATGTCCAATGCGAAGAAGGACAGCCTACCTCGAAAATAAACTGCGGCACAACAATGAGTGCGAATTAACTCATAAGCAATAACACAAGACCAACCTTGAACTCTTCAGGCTCAGTGTGTGGCTCCCGCAGTAAACGAGAAAGGTGGATATCCAAGAATGTTGGGATATGACCGAAATAAAACAGGCAAACGTGGCGGAGGTCAATAGGCTTCTCGAAATGCATGGACGATGGAATCATGCGAAGAGTGACGAAGTCCCATGCGCTCCACATCTCTTGCCAATCATGCAGGCTCGGAATACCGAACCTTTTCCCAATAATTTCGGTGCTGGGTGTAGGTGATGGCAATAAGGGGAACATGAACGGTGGACGCTCGAGTAACCACAGGGAATAGCGCGAGGTGGCATCCGTCCAACGCTGAATAGGCCGTAAGTTGGCATCGGTGAACAACCTATGGGCATCACTCTCCGAATACTAGGGAGGATGATGAGAATCGAAGGTCTACACTAGACAACTGTCTACCTTGAGAGACATCTCGATCTTGATAAGCTCCTCCTTGGAGAAATAAATTTCTTCTTTCGTGCCTGGCACCGTGATGCGGTGAGAGTCCAGGCACTTGAAGAACGCCTCATGAGCACCTGGAGCAACGTGAACAAGACAATCATGACGTTCGAATACACTCACGTTTTCCTTCATCATAAGAGTTGGTGTATTGCCAGTTACCGGGATCAAAGAGTTCTGAATCACCAAGCGCGGTCCCAGCTGCCTTGAGCCCATTCATAATGAAGTCTCTGGTGAGACCTTTAGGGTCGTTGTAGGCAATCTCGATTTCATCGCGACCATTGTTGTGATCTAGGCCAATTAGGAGAGTATCTCCATAACCAGCGCGTAAAGGCAACGAGCGAAGGAACCGAGCATCTTCGCCCCGTGAAAAATTGCCAATGGAAGAACCCAGGAATAAGAAATGGAGAGGAGGATGTCCTGGAGTGGATGACTCTGCGAGGTCGGTGGCCTGGATCCTGGTGTCTCCGGTAGATACAGGTAGTTTGGGGAAAGAGTCGCGATGATCGTTCTGATGCGTAATACGATTGGTAAATGGGCCATCACTATCAGCGTAAACCCCGCTGTCAACCGTCGCCTCTAAGCCACCTTGGAGTATAAAGGCGACACCATTGTCATAAGTGCCAAGCATGCCTTTCGCCTCGATCTTTCCTTGGATAGCGGAGCCAACGTCGGAATTAAGCAGTTGGATGAGCGTTCGCTGAATCTCTCGTTCTTCGAGATCGAGTGCAAAGTATGTCATAGAGGGATTTATGGTGGTTCCCGAAAGCAAACTGGCAAAAGCACGCAGTATGTGCGAGGTCTTTCTGAGAGCACTGAGGTAAATGTTAGCGATCCTGCTGGTGTGAAAGATACAGGTATGAAGCTTGGACAGATATTGCTCCAAATGCAGAGAACGCGATCATCCAATGACACAAACTTGGCAAACTCACCCTGCACCAAGTTCTAACAACACCGGATGTTCGCCGTTCGTCAGAAAACGGCCCTGCATGATTCGCACCATTTCGGGAGCACGGGTGCAAAGTATTTCTTCCTCAGCCCCATACAAGTAGTACTCTGGCGCATTCACGGTAATTTCATCATAAAGTCTGAGACCGCGTTCATCGTACAAAAGTAGGGTAGGCAATGTCTTGGCATTGAACGGCGCCCTGAGTCCCCTAACGATAGCACGAGAGATGTCGTGCTGAGGCTGATCTACGCCGCCTCGATAGTTTCGAATGTCAATGATGTCGACTATGGCGCTTGCGTCGCCCATAGCGAAGCAGTGGGAAGGATGCTGCGGGACGAAAGTGGCCTTTGTTGACGGTGGGAATGGACTATACCCCGCCCTCTTTATGCGGACGAGTCCTGGGGGTGCTGAAGTAAGCGGAGCCCTATAATGAGCTACCTCTGGACTTGAAGCTAGGCAGAATCGACCATTACCCTCACATCTCACGCCAGCCCCACAGCACACCTTCGGCCGTAAGCCGACTGAACCCTTGATCGCGTGTTCGTCGTGGTCGTGGGATCAACGACATCGCTGGTTAGGTGGCCTGTTCGCCGACGGAAATGATGTCAACTAGGGAAAAAATGACATGAGGGCGTAAGCCAATAGAGTGCTCTTACTAGACATCGAACGTACATTCCGGGTTGGTAGTGGGAGACGGGTGGGAGCCTTTGCAAGGCTCCAAGGCCTTGCTTATATGCCAGAACCTGGATCACGCAAAGATGGCGACATGCAGCCATACACGTCATATCTACACAGCATCGCGAGCTTTGAGATGCGTGGTCTGGTTCACATGCTTCATTTGCTGGAGTCACCGGGTCGATAAGTTCCCAGGCACTGTATCGACGCTCGAATAACCAAAACCTTAATCCCAAGTCGGTTGTCTTGGGGCTACAACTTGCAGTCTTGGGGGCGGCGCCTCGAAACTTGCACGGTGGCCAGTACAAAATACGGCGGAGGCTGGAGGTAGGACGAAACGCAGACTTGGACGGGCGACCTAGTTTATTAAAAATTAATTCGAACAGGACTGCAAAGCCTAGTTGCTAAATGCGGGCTTAACCTCTTGGGCAGGTGCATTGTCCGACGGATTTAACAGTGACGCAGATTCTTGGGCTGAGCGGCCTCCCACGAGAACCTGACCGTTGACCGATCAGGAAGCTTTGCCCCCCGTCGGGACCATTCAAGGACGTTTCAAGTTGATCTGAGGCGAACGTCCTTGTCCTTTGTTCACAGTTCCTTGGCAGCCTAGGTATGGCTCGGGGATCAGGCTGCAAGGGGTCGAACATCATATTCCAATGGCAGCTGATGGTAGGGGCCGCTACCCAATTCACAGGACTTGTTATCGACCTTCGGCCGAAGTGGCGACTGGGGGCCTCATAGAACGAGACTATACTTGCCGAACAGTGCGCCACGCATGAACTTTATCATTACTGGACCAAACGAGCACGGTTGTCTAACTTGTCCAGCTTTCGGTCTCAAAGGATCTTCAACTCTTTCTCGGCGACCATATCGCAGGACGTCCACAGCGTCAAAGTCAGAGTCCACGCAAGTAGGCCTAAGGCCTCATCGGACGCCAGGGTTCGTAGGTAACTGGTCATCTCATCTGCCAAGAAGCAAGGGTTGTGGAACCTTTCGTGCCGCAGCCGGATTTACCAGTTGATTCATAGACTTTTTGGATGGGACTGGTTGTGGCCGTCACTGGCCGAGCAAGTAATGTAGAGTGATGGCCAGTTGAAAGTTCATGTTTTCAGTATCGAGGACAGATAGACAGTGACTTGATTGGATTGGGAAGAACCATGGGGCCTCTAACTTGAGTGTCGGACGAGGTTTTGATAAACCCACAGTGTTAATGAGCTCGCTCGGCAGGTTAAGTAGTTGAGTACGCTCGACCTATTAGCCACCTAGCGTCGGGGCTTGAAAATACCCAAAGGGAGACCTTATGTCAGCCGAGATACTTTCTCCGTCGTCCACACCATTCGACGATGAGTGTTGCGTTTGTTCCTCCACCACCGGGCATGCCGCCCCCACCGCTGGGCATGCCTGCACAGATGGGCTTTGGCCAGCATGCATCATCTCGCATGCCTCCCGAAATGCTTGCGCAAAAATCGCAAAAATGGGTTTCCATGCAAAAGAAACGCTATGGCGAAAAACGCAAAGGAGGTTACGTTGATATGGGCAAACAGGTGTGCGGCTTCGTACGTCGTCATCTCCATTGCTAACGTGTATTGTAGGATCTTCCCCCCGAACACGTCCGTAAAATCATCAAGGACCACGGAGACATGAGTAACAGAAAGTTCCGCAACGACAAACGTGTCCACCTCGGTGCACTCAAGTACGTGCCCCACGCTGTCATGAAACTTCTTGAAAACATCCCCTATCCCTGGGAACAAGTCCGTGAAGTCCCTGTTCTCTATCATATCACTGGCGCCATCACCTTTGTGAATGAAATACCTCGCGTCATCGAACCCGTTTATCATACGCAGTGGAGTACCATGTGGCTCGCCATGCGCCGAGAAAAACGTGACCGCAGGCACTTCAAGCGTATGCGCTTCCCTCCTTTTGATGATGAAGAACCACCATTGGACTATGGTGACAACGTTTTGGATGTCGAGCCCTTGGAGGCAATTCAACTGGAGCTGGACCCTGACGAAGACGCTGCGATTATTGACTGGTTCTATGATCCAAAACCACTTGTCGATACCCCCGCCGTCAATGGCTCCTCATACCGTTACTGGTCACTCACTCTCCCGGTCATGGCGAACCTTTATCGTCTCGGGCGCACCCTTTTGTCCGACCATCCAGATAGTAATGCGAGCTACCTGTTCGACAAGAAGTCCTTCTTCACAGCCAAGGCACTCAACATGGCCATTCCGGGGGGCCCAAAGTTTGAGCCGCTTTATCGCGATATGGATACGTTTGACGAAGACTGGAACGAGTTCAACGACATTGGCAAGGTGATCATCCGCAATCAAATTCGTACCGAATACAAAGTCGCTTTCCCTCACCTGTACAATTCCCTGCCTCGCTCCGTCCATCTGTCCCCTTACCACGTACCCAAGAACGTCTATATTCGGACTGATGACCCAGACCTGCCTGCATTTTACTTTGATCCCCTCATCAACCCTATTTCTCTACGAGGGGCAACACCCAAGAATGCCCCCCTTCTTTCCCACGAGGATAGAGTATTTGGCCCTAATGGTACCGATGAGGACGATTTTGAGCTTCCTGAGGATGTACCTCCATTCTTGGAGGAGAAGCCTTTGGAAAATGATATCACCGCGGATGCTATTGCTTTGTGGTGGGCTCCCGATCCGTACAACCGTCGGTCTGGTCGGATGAGGCGCTCTCAAGACGTGCCGTTGGTGAAAAATTGGTATCTTGAGCACTGTCCTCCCAACCAGCCCGTGAAAGTTCGCGTCTCGTACCAGAAGCTGCTCAAATGCTATGTCTTAAACGAACTCAAGAGTCGTTCGGAGAAGGCTATGACGAAGAAGAACCTGTTCCGGCAGCTCAAGGCAACGAAGTTCTTCCAGACCACAAGGCTTGATTGGGTAGAGGCTGGCTTACAAGTCTGCAGACAAGGTTACAACATGCTCAATTTATTAATTCATCGCAAGGTAATGTGCCTTTAACGTACAAAGGGTTCCCTGGCTAATGTCTGCATTATAGAATCTGAACTACCTTCACTTGGATTATAACATGAACTTGAAGCCTGTCAAGACGCTCACAACCAAGGAGCGCAAGAAGTCTCGCTTTGGGAATGCCTTCCACCTGTGTCGCGAAATCTTGCGGCTCACTAAGCTCGTTGTTGACGCTCATGTTCAGTTTCGACTTGGCAACGTCGATGCCTTTCAACTTGCTGATGCTCTACAATATATTTTCGCGCATATCGGTGCTCTCACCGGCATGTACCGCTACAAGTACAAGGTCGGTTGTTGCTGTATCGTCGTATCCCTGTTGACTTATCTATCATTTCAGTTAATGAGGCAAGTGCGCATGACAAAGGACTTGAAGCATTTGATCTACTATCGCTTCAACACTGGTCCTGTCGGCAAAGGTCCTGGTTGTGGCTTCTGGGCACCTGGATGGCGAGTCTGGCTCTTCTTTATGCGTGGTATCGTTCCTCTCCTTGAACGTTGGCTTGGGAACCTTCTTGCTCGCCAGTTTGAGGGTCGTAATAGCAAGGGTATCGCAAAAACTGTTACGAAACAACGTGTAGAGTCGCACTACGACCTCGAACTCCGTGCGGCTGTGATGCATGATATTTTGGACATGATGCCGGAGTCTATCAAGCAGAACAAGGCCAAAACAATTCTGCAACATTTGTCCGAAGCTTGGCGGTGTTGGAAGGCAAACATTCCTTGGAAGGTTCCTGGAATGCCGACTGCTATTGAGAACATTATTCTGCGATACATCAAGAGCAAGGCCGATTGGTGGTGCTCGTACGTCTTCGTTTCTAGGTGGAGCAACTTTCATTGATGCGTTACTTTCAGCGTTGCTCACTACAATCGCGAACGCATACGTCGTGGTGCTACGGTCGACAAGGCAGTCGTGAAGAAAAATTTGGGTAGACTTACCCGTGAGCGGTGCATTGTCTCGTCGTGTTATTACTCTGACAGTTTATCAGGTCTCTATCTTAAGGCTGAACAGGAGAGACAACACGGTTACCTCAAGGATGGCCCTTACATCAGTGCAGAGGAGGCTGTCGCTATATACACTGCAACTGTACATTGGCTAGAGAGTCGCAAGTTTGCTCCTATTCCATTCCCGTAAGTTAATCCTTCTTTATTGACAACCTCCTCACACATGAAACAGACCTTTATCATACAAACATGACACGAAGCTTTTAGTCTTAGCTCTCGAGAAGCTGAAGGAGGCTTATTCGGTCAAAGGGCGGCTCAATCAGTCACAACGTGAAGAACTTGCACTCATTGAACAGGCATATGACAATCCTCATGAATGTGAGTCACGTTTTCTCAGTCTTAGTAATAGAGTAATTCAAGCGGTATTAGGTTTGTCGCGCATCAAACGCCTGCTTCTCACTCAACGTGCGTTCAAAGAAGCGGGCATCGAATTTTTCGACACTTACGACAAATTGATCCCCTGCTATGATATCGAGCCTGTGGAAAAAATAACGGATGCTGTAAGTGTACTTCTTATCTGCGCTTCATTATTAACAAATTGCTGTAGTACCTTGATCAATTCTTGTTCTTCGAAGCGGACAAGAGAGGGTTGTTCCCTGCCTGGATCAAGCCTGCCGACACCGAGCCACCCCCCCTTCTTGTGTATAAGTGGTGTCAGGGTATCAACAACTTGACTGACATTTGGGAGACCGGTGAGGGCGAGTGCAACGTTATGATGGAAACTGTATTTTCCAAGGTATATGAGAAGGTCGACTTGACGCTTCTTAACCGTCTGCTGCGCCTTATCCTGGATCACAATTTGGCAGATTATATAACTGCGAAGAACAACACCGGTAAGGGTCGATGGCTGAGTTTGGCGACTGAGGTTAATGCATTTTTTGTCAGTCTTGACATACAAGGACATGGCACATACCAACGCGTACGGACTCATCCGTGGTCTCCAGTTCTCCGCCTTTGTTTTCCAATACTATGGCCTTGTACTTGATCTTTTGATCCTCGGACTCCAAAGAGCCAGCGAGATGGCTGGGCCGCCCCAGATGCCGAACAGCTTCTTGCAATATCGCGACTCTGCCACTGAAACGCGACATCCGATTCGACTGTATTCTCGCTACGTCGACAGACTACACATTCTTTTCCGTTTCACAGCAGACGAGGCCCGGGATCTCATTCAACGCTACTTGAGCGCTAATCCAGATCCTACGAACAACAACGTCATTGGTTACAACAATAAACGCTGTTGGCCCCGCGACTGTCGAATGAGGCTCATCAAACACGACGTTAACCTCGGAAGAGCTGTGTTTTGGAATGTGAAACAAAGTTTGCCCAGGTCATTGACGACTATCGAATGGGAGGACACCTTTGTCAGCGTTTACTCCCAGAATAACCCCCAACTCCTATTCTCCATGTGCGGGTTTGAGGTCCGCATATTACCGAAGATCAGGACAATGGGCGGAGAACAATTCTCATTGAAGGATGCGGTCTGGAATCTCACAAACGAACAAACGAAGGAGCGCACTGCGCAGGCTTTCCTTCGGGTGTCAGATGAAGGTGCGTTAACTGCAGTCTCTCTCTTTGAGATATCAAGGTCATGTTTTTCGCAGGCGTCCAGCAGTTTAACAATCGCATCCGACAAGTGTTAATGAGTTCCGGTTCAACGACATTTTCCAAGATCGTCAATAAGTGGAACACAGCCCTTATTGGTCTCATGACCTACTACCGGGAGGCTGTTATTCACACGAACGAGCTACTCGATGCATTGGTCAAAGCGGAGAACAAGATTCAAACAAGAGTTAAGATTGGACTAAACAGTAAAATGCCCTCCCGTTTTCCTCCTGTTGTGTTCTATACACCAAAGGAATTGGGTGGTCTCGGAATGTTGTCCATGGGCCACGTTCTGATCCCTCAAAGTGATCTCCGTTGGTCGAAGCAGACCGATGTTGGAGTCACGCACTTTCGTGCTGGTATGTCCCACGAGGAAGATCAACTCATTCCAAACTTGTATCGTTATCTCCAGCCATGGGAAGCCGAGTTCCTGGATTCGGCACGCGTATGGTCGGAGTACTCGATGAAACGCAAGGAGGCAAATGCACAGAACCGTCGTCTGACACTCGAGGACCTTGAAGATAGTTGGGACAGAGGTATTCCTCGCATAAACACGCTATTCCAGAAGGATCGGCATACGTAAGATAAGGAATACCATGTCCTTCATCCACACTAACGATTCCTTTTAAGTCTGGCCTATGACCGTGGTTGGCGTGTACGTACTGACTGGAAGCAATATCAGCTGTTGAAGCAGTGCGTCTTCCCCTTCTGTTATTCGTACCAGGCTGAGTCGGCACAGTAATCCCTTCTGGTGGACTTCACAAAGACACGACGGGAAGCTATGGCAACTTAACAACTATCGGGTGGACGTTATCGCTGCCCTTGGTGGTGTTGAAGGAATTCTCGAACATACACTATTCAAGGGCACTTACTTCCCCACGTGGGAGGGCCTGTTCTGGGAGAAAGCGTCTGGCTTTGAGGAGTCCATGCGATACAAGAAGCTTACTAACGCCCAGCGATCTGGTTTGAACCAAATCCCCAACCGTCGATTCACGTTATGGTGGAGTCCAACAATCAACCGCGCGAACGTTTATGTTGGTTTCCAGGTTCAGCTCGACTTGACTGGTATCTTCATGCACGGCAAGATCCCTACGCTCAAGATCAGTTTAATCCAGATCTTCCGTGCTCACTTGTGGCAGAAGAGTGAGTCCGTATTACGTCTTGCGTGCAGGCTTCGTTTAAGCGGTATTTTGTAGTTCATGAGAGTGTGGTCATGGACCTATGCCAGGTATTCGACCAGGAGCTGGAACCATTACAAATCGAGACAGTTCAGAAAGAAACAATCCACCCTCGTAAGAGCTATAAGATGAATTCGTCATGTGCCGACATCCTCTTGTTCTCTGCATATAAGTGGAACATTACCCGCCCATCCCTTGTGACCGATGTAAGTTCTTACTTATTTAGTCGCGTAAAAGCTCATCCTCCGGTATAGAATAAAGATGTTTTGGACGGCACGACAAGTAACAAGTATTGGATTGATGTGCAGCTCCGATGGGGTGACTTCGATTCGCATGATATTGAGCGGTATACGCGTGCAAAGTTCCTTGACTACGTAAGTTGGTATAATTGGGCACGATTGACCTCTAAATCATACTTTGTCAGGTGTCCGACTCGATGAGCATTTATCCATCGCCCACTGGTGTCATGATTGGGATGGACCTCGCATACAATCTGTGGTCGGCATACGGTAATTGGTTCCCCGGAATGAAGCCTCTCATTCAACAAGCCATGGCCAAGATCATGAAAGCGAATCCTGCCTGCCATGTTCTACGCGAACGCATACGCAAAGGCCTCCAGCTATACTCTTCAGAACCAACAGAACCGTACTTAAACAGTCAGAACTACTCGGAACTCTTTTCGAATCAAATCATTTGTGCGTACGCCGAATTCAGTACATGAAGCGCCATTCACCTTTGATACAGGGTTCGTTGATGACACAAACGTATATCGCGTGACGATTCACAAGACTTTTGAGGGTAACTTGACTACCAAACCCATTAGTGAGCGGCCAATTTATTCTCGGTGTAACATATCTTATCGTATTCCTTAGATGGGGCCATTTTCATCTTCAATCCACGGTCAGGGCAGCTTTTCTTGAAAATCATCCACACCAGTGTCTGGGCTGGTCAAAAACGCTTGGGACAGCTTGCGAAATGGAAGACGGCCGAAGAAGTAGCTGCCTTGGTCCGCTCTTTACCTGTTGAGGAGCAACCCAAGCAGGTGATTGTCACTCGCAAGGGAATGCTGGGTAAGTAGCGATGTGACCATATCTGCACATTGCTTACCTCTTTGCCAGATCCCCTGGAGGTGCACTTGCTAGATTTCCCAAACATTGTCATCAAGGGCAGCGAATTGCAGCTTCCCTTTCAAGCCTGCATGAAGATGGAAAAGTTTGGTGATTTGATCCTTGTAAGTTTTAGGTCATTCTGAAAAGGCTTGACCTGACAAGAATCTTTTCTAGCGTGCCACACAGCCCCAAATGGTGCTCTTTAGTTTATACGGTATGCCCGATGTTCAGCTAGCGGTACTGACCTAACATCTCCAATAGATGACTGGTTGAAATCCATCTCTAGCTATACTGCTTTCTCTCGTCTTATCCTCCTCCTACGTGGACTACATGTGAACAACGAGAAAGCAAAGATTATTCTCCACCCCGACAAATCGACAATCACGGAACCTCACTTCGTGTGGCCAACGTTGACGGACGATGAATGGATCAAGGTCGAGGTGGCCATGAAGGATCTCATTTTGGCTGTGAGTGATATCATTAACCCATAGCAAGTCTTTTGTGATGGCTCACTTTTTAATGAAAGGACTTTGGAAAACGTAACAGCGTCAACATTGCGTCGTTGACAGCCAGCGAAATTCGTGATATCATTCTTGGACAAGAGATAGTTGCACCCTCTGTACAACGCCAACAAATGGCAGAATTGGAAAAGGGCGCCGAAGCCCAGGGACAGGTTACGGCCGTTCAAACGTGGGTCCTTCTTAAAGCAACTGTCTGCCGTTCTGCTGACTTTGATGTTAGTCAAACGACTAACATTCACGGCGACACTATCCAGACGGTCACGAGTAAGTGAACTTCTAGTGACCTTACGTGCACCGTGCTGAACGATTTCGTAATATTGCAGCGACAAGCTATGAGCAGCAAGTGTTCAGTAGTAAGTCTGATTGGCGCGTCCGTGCCATCTCCGCAACACACTTGCCACTTCGTCTCCAACATATCTACGTGTCCAACGACGACGTAAAAGACGATGCTGCTTCGTATACATACGTGCTACCAAAGAATGTTCTACGCGCTTTCATCACTGCTGCAGACTTGCGCACTCAGGTCGCCGCTTTCATGTATGGCGTCTCCCCACCAGACAACAAACAAGTCAAGGAGATTAAGGCAGTGGCTTGGGCACCCCAGCGTGGCAGCAACAACAACGTTGAACTGCCAACCCAGTTTCCCAAGGACGACTTCTTACTGAAGGATCTTGAGCCTTTAGGATGGATTAAGACCCAAGCCCTCGAACTCAACCACCTCTCTCCCACCGACGTTACCACACAGGCGAAGTTTATGGCAGATCACCCTGAATTTGGGTCCTCGACGATCTGTGTTGCGGCTTCGTTTACCCCTGGCTCCGTCTCCTTATCTG
The DNA here is from genome assembly GCA_038093915.1 of Boletellus aff. emodensis. Taxonomy (NCBI): domain Eukaryota; kingdom Fungi; phylum Basidiomycota; class Agaricomycetes; order Boletales; family Boletaceae; genus Boletellus; species Boletellus aff. emodensis. The sequence goes on from JBBPTA010000101.1 coordinate 14,295, forward strand.
CTCATTCGTTGGCTGTTGCCGGATTTGAATGGGGCCGTAAAAACATGGACAACTCGGCCAATCCGCTGGGCTTCAGCCCCAACATGTCCGAGCGCGTGCAACTTTTGCTATCAGACCGTATCTTTGGTATGACCCTCGTGCCCGAAGGCAAGGTCTGGAACTACGGTATCGGTCTTACCCAGTTGTGGTCACCCAACTTGCCGTACAGTATGATCCTGGACACGCCACTTCTGTTCTGGGCGGAAGAGCATCGACCTGCGGCATTCTTGACTGTAAGTTGACCCTCGTTTCTAGACTGAATGTACTGCTCATCTGCTGGCCTCGCAGTTTGCAAGCTTGGAGCAGGGTGAAGACAGCGCGGATGTGGAGAACAGCTTCGCTTGATGTATCGTACTTCTTTGATCTCTTTGCTCATGTGTATTATATGTTGTCCCAACATTTGACTGCTCTCACTGGCCCGAGCAACGCTGATGCGTAACGTGAGACGCACAATAAATCAATAGTAAAGTATTACAGATTATGATGTCGTCACGAAGCCAAGAGAAACAACCGAGTCACGTTGGGAAAGAGTTACCAGTTTACTCTCCTCCTGTGCGAACCCAGACCCTCCCACCTCAGGTTTTTGCGATCGCTTCACCGTGACTACATGGGGTTTGGAACCTCTCCGAGGTGGTGGAGGGGAAAGGGCTATAAAGTCACGGTCTGGTTCCAGCGGCAGGGCCCTCAAGCCGCTCATCGTGCTCGATGAAGGTGGCATCGATCGGAGATGGCTACGAGATAGTGGCTTGGGAGTGGTCGGGGTGGCGGGATTTGACAGCTGTAGAAAGCTTGGGTCGTTCGGTAGGGCCGTGATGTGTTCGCCTAGCCCAAACGGGTGAGAAGATTGGAAACCAGGCGTGGGAAGGTCGTCGTCGTTGTCATCACCGAGATCCAGCGTACTGACCTGGAAAGAAGGCGCCGAGTGGGACGGTGACTGAGTAAGAGGGGAAACGGGAGGGGTGCTTAGGATGCGCAACCGTTGTCTGATGGATAGGCTCCTTGGGGAAGGAGAGGCAAGATCGACGGGGTTAGAATTTCTTGACAGGGACGAAGACGGACGGGACGATGATGCAGAAGGATGAAGGTCCGGTGTGCCAGTACTTGAACTCCGACGATGGCCCGGAGCAAACACAGCTTCGTCGGGCCGAGGAGGGAGAGCAGACGAAGGGGGTGGTTTGGGTGAGGTCAACGAGAGCCGCAGCGCACGCTGCGCGACAGAACTTCTGAGAGACTTTCGGTGCGCAGGACCAGACACAGAGGGTGTACTCTCTGACACAGATTCCTGAATCGCTGGAGCAGGAGGGGGAGCAAAGTTGGGCGCTGGCCGCGGTGGTGGCATTGAACGCCGTTTGACTGCACCAAGTCTTGCAGACGACGAGACAGGGGTCGACAAAGACATTGGCCTCGATGACGCACCCTGGCCGACAACTGACCCTGTTGATGAAGTAGAGGACACTCTGCCAAGGGCAGTTGGAATCCGAGACCGACCTCGCGAATCAGAGGTGTTTGTCGAACTAGTGCTGTACACCGAGGAACCGGAGGCACGTTTCCAGAACGTAGGCGACAGCGAGGGATCGATTCCAGGACTGAGTCCACCCTGGGACTGGGACTGGGAAGAACGAGCCGGAGAGCGGTCAGTGGCGTTAACGTAGGTGACTGGCACAGATATGCTCGCTTCTATCGAGGCACAAGGCACACTTTCCGACTCAGATGGAATAGAAGGTGGAGGTCCCGAGGGTGGCGTAAGTTGCTTTGGAAGGAGGGCGCCTTGCCGGGACCATCTTTTGGTGATAACGGAGCTTTGCAAGAGCTTATCCGATGGTACGGTTTTACCCCGAGGTGACAAAGGATTGGGGATCTCGCTGCCCAACAGAGTCAAGGTCGCCTCATCACATTGCTCGCCACCGTGACCAACACAAGGAGGCGGCATCTCCAAGCCCGGATTCGGAGAGAAAGAGTGTCCGCTTGAATTCGCGCTGGACGAGCAAGGGGACACAGGTGAAATTTCCCTTAGTGTAACATCACCAGTGCTCCCTGACGAAATCCCAAAGTTCCCTGCAACGCTGCGATTGCCACTAGCTTGCTTGTACATCCTCTGCTGCTCGGGGGCAAGTGCTGCAGGAATGGTTGCGGGAGCACGCTTGCATTTCCTGGGAGGGGGCTGCAGAGAGAACGTTAATGTGCCTTGAGGTGGGAGAGAGGGTGTGGGCGGGGTGCTTGGACCTGGGGGTGCGCTAGATGAACTGGCCTCGGGGATGACGATCGACGCCTTTGGTGCATCCCGCTCCTTTGATATCTTCAACTCTGATGCAGTAATAACAACTGTCGGATTGGATGAGCGAAGGCTCGGAGCAGGTGAACCTTGTCCTGGCACGTGTGGGAGTGGCAGAGGCAGCGAGTGAGAGGGCGAAGAACTGGAATCCGCGGACGATTTAGTACGGAGCATGGTAAGGAGGCTGGTACCCGCCACGCCAAAAGAGTCCTCTGCATGCCCAGGTGGATGGACAGAGGCGGGTGATCCATCGACAGAAGGTGAACGGGATCGTGTCCCGGAGAATATTCCCTTGATAGCAGTGGCAGGCGACGGTGACGACGGAATGCTTATCTTCAGGGAACGAAGGGATGGAGGAGGGGACGGAGAGGTTGGCACGGGAGGTGATGGGAACGAGACAGCGGCTGAAGGTTTAGTAGGGTGGGTTGATATAAGACCCTGCAGATGCATCGAGAGCATAACATCTATGTCACCCTTTGGTTCATTCCCCCCATTTGTGTGTGTTGGAATGTGGAGACCGGCACGCACAGCTCTGCAATAACAGTCAGAACAGTAGGCCACCGCAAAGCTTTAGGAAACTGTACCTCTGGGCCAACACTGCGTTCTTGATCGCCGCAATCCAGCGCTGCGACTCGGCGGGGTCTGTAATCTGCAGAAACCACATGGTGTGCAAATTATCTTCCGCACTTGTCCCGCTTCGCCTTGCGGAAACGTCTTTTCCAGCAAGTTTAACCACGCTACCTCTCCCAGCTACCTCCTCTTCAGCAACGAAGATGGCGCTATTCTCGGTGACCTCTAATCTCTCGATCTCCTTGTCATCCTTTGAGGACCCTTTGAACAAATGGACGTGGGTCTTTTGACTGAGGGAATGGGATGTGAGCACAATCATTCGGGGCTTCCACTGTTTCGCAAGCGCGTAGACAAGGAGTGAAGAGGGTGGGGTAAATTTTGGTAGCGTCGAAGATAATAGTGTGAAGGGGCACAGTGCGGGAAGCGTTGCAGGAAACGGCGGTATACAGGGCGGTTGAGGGGACGGAGTCTGACGAGAATCCGGGAGTGAACCACAGTCCGACCTCGACAGGTCGTGTAGAAGCTCCGGATCGAGTCCAATAGACTGTGCGGCTACATCCCGCAATCGTTCGCGCTCCTCGTGCTCGTAGTCTCCGTGTGCAGTTGTGCCGCTGTCGGCTGAGGCGACTATTGTATTGTTGCGAGCACTGATCTCGATGACACCTGGCACGATGTTACTTGTTGGGGATAGTGGGTGGACGTTTTGTTTCTTTCGAGAGACGGAACCGATTTTCTTGCGAAAACCGAATGCACTGGACGCGGTTGATAATAGGCTCGTACGGTGCCTGGACGGAAGGGACGCCAAGTGCTGCTCAGAGTGCGACTGCAGGGAGACGGAGTGCAAAGAAGGGTCGTGTGCGGTGGATGATTCTGAGGATTTGGAGCCAGTGTTGTCGGCATCTGAACGAAACGAAATGAGTCGCGGCAAAGAAGCGTTCTGGTACCGGTTGTCATGAAGCGCACGCGCTCCTCCATGCTGATCCCGCAAGCGCGGGTTGGTGGGAGGGAGGGAAAGAGCACTTACTGTAGCCATGTATGCGCCCGAACTCGAACGGGCCCGAGTCCGCGCTGTCGAGAGAGGGATCTTTGCGTTTCAGCGCGGATGTTCCCGGGGCAGCAAGAGGGACAGGGCTCGGGCTGGCCGCGGGGGGGGGCGAGGCAGCAGAGAGGCGCCTGGGGAGGCGGGGGTGACGGGCGATGGAGAGGGAGAGGGGCATGGGAGGGCTGGAGGGGAGACGACAACGCTGGCAAGAGATGTGAGCGTCGCGGTCGCATCAGAGGCAGTGGAGACGCGGACAGCCACTTGCCTTGTCGTCGTGCATGTCGGCGGCTGAGGTTCGGACTCGGACTCGGACTCGAACGTGGTGCAGTCTTAAATCTTGACATGGCCCGTCAGCCTTACGCGCTACAGCTGACCGTAGCAACAACGTCAGTCCCATCCGACTTGTCGCGACGGCGCGTCCAATTCCACGTCGCCGCAGCACCATGCCAACTACCCCGTCCTCCGCTTGTACGTCCCGTACGGCCCAACAGTACCCGGCGCCCCTCCCAGCATCTTCCTCGGAGCCGCCCCATCACCGTGTCGCGGAACGGACAGCTTCTGCTGACATTGCTCAACCACGTCGGCCCCCTCAGACCCGGTCCCGCTCACACACTCGGACTCCCGGACGTCGAGGCCAAGCAGACGTCTGAGAACGGCATTTTCACGCTCTAGACGCGAAAGCTCGCACTCCCGCTCCAACGCCCAGTCCTCCTCCTCCCTCTGCCCAAACTCAAAGCCGTCCGACCGCGGGCTGTTGCCTTCCGTAGCTAAACTCTGAAAACTCGGGGATGGGGCATCCTCCCCGTTAAGGACACGCAGGAGAGCGCGCAACGTGGTCGATACTCGACCCAGCGAAATGGACTCTGCAGTCGTCGACGAAAGAACACGGAGGAGATTCTCGGACTCCTTGGCAAGGAGTCTCGCTTCATACTCGCGGATCAGCGCGAGCTCGTGTTCTTGGACATCCCTCTGCACGAGTTTTGATCATAGGCTGACAAGGGAG
>JBBPTA010000101.1:19319-32634 GCA_038093915.1 Boletellus aff. emodensis
ACGAAAGAACACGGAGGAGATTCTCGGACTCCTTGGCAAGGAGTCTCGCTTCATACTCGCGGATCAGCGCGAGCTCGTGTTCTTGGACATCCCTCTGCACGAGTTTTGATCATAGGCTGACAAGGGAGAGCGGAGCAGACGACATACTGCCCTCGTGCGGAAAGCACCCATAACGCTCTCCAACGTCTGCTCATACTCCTTGATAAGAGCACCCAGTTGTTTGTTGTCGTGCAGCAGACTCTGGTTTTCTGCCGCAAGAGACGAATTCATCCGTTCCAATTCTGCGTCATACACATCTGAGCCATGCGCCTATGAGCCGACCGCGTGCATTTCTCTGTTCATACAAATACCTTGAGGCTTGTCGAGATTGAACCTGTCGACGCAAGGTCTGCATATGCGTGGTCCCGCACAGTTCAGACGCACCTTCTCACCACGAATCCAGTCTTCGAGTGAGAAGCCTGGGTCTGCGGGTTTCAACTGAGTACTAGCTCGGCCAATGGGGAGAAGGCGCAACCTTGACAGCCCCCGTGGAGGCATGGAGTGTGATAGAAAGAGACTTGTTCCGCGCGAGCTGTCCCGAGAGTTCTTGAATGGTGTTCAAGAGCTGGACAAGGTCGGACTCGCTAGTATTGTCGAGGATGGTCATTGCATGCAACAACCTTCCCAACGTAAGTATTTGCCTCCCGCTTGTGCACCGGTGCTCCACTTGTGGACTCCCGACGTCAACTACTACCAAACCTGGCCCACAAAGACCTGCCCATGGCTGCAGCAACACCAGTTGTCTCAACGCACATTTATTGTCCAATGTGGAGTGTGGACCGACCTTGTTGTTAGGACGACTGTATATGATGCCCTGTCGTTCCGGTCGCTCGCTATCGACATGGCTTCACCACATAAACCTCGCCCCCTGGCCCGTATGAAATCCGCACCTCTGCGACTAGTCCGGCACGCACCCAGCGCGAAAACTGCAAGTGTCGACAGCGATAAATCTGCTCCGACCATATCGGGTCTACCAATCGGTGTCGCTCTCCCTCAGTTTGATCTGGAGAAGACGTTCCCTGCCATCTTGGCTCCATTCTCGCTCCTTCGCAGGATCCCCGAATCACAGGATGTCAATGCGTTACGCGCGCTGGCGCTCGTGTTCTCTCATTGCCTTGATGCGATCTTGCACTCCATGGCCCATCTCCCCGAGCACATGCCCACTAGTCCCAAGTACCATCTTGCATTGCGCGGGGTCATCTTCTCAAAGGACACGTTCTTGGGGCATGTTGACCATATTCCGCTGCACGACCGGCCGTCATCTCGTCGGGAAGCGATCCATGTCGCCATGCAATTTCTCGACTTGACAATGTCGAGCCTCAAGAGCCTCCTAAGCGCTGCTGCCTACGAAGCAGCACAGTTGAAGCCGTTGCCACAAACCCCTGTCGAGGATGATCCTGTCTCGGTTACGAACGAATCTTGTCCATTAGCTTCACGCTCGCATTTCTCCGTTGAGAGTCACCATCTCGGTTTGAATGCATATACTTTGGCATCACGCTCGGTGGATGCACTCGACCGACCACGAATATCAAGGATATCTGCATTGCTCAAACCCCTCCGCAGAGTGCGGAGGAGGCCTTCTTGCTTGGACTCAGTTTGTTTCGATTCCGCCGCATCTAGCACATTGATCAATAGCGAATCGGATGACCTGGGCCATGGTTACGTGCATGTCTCTGTCAACATCCGCAACTCATTGGCCCAATTTCCCGTTTCGATTGATCGGACCGCTGCCACAACACCCCGCCTTGAAGATGACACAGAATTGTGGAAAGATCGCAATGGGTTGGCCCAACTTGCATCTCTCAAGGCTCTCGTGCGGTATATGACAAGTTCCGATGCCGACAGCGATGTGGAGATTGTCGACGTCTTCTTCTTATGCTTTCGCTTCTTCTCGAGCCCTAAGGAGACATTCGACGCTCTTGTCTCCAGATATGACGAAAATATACCTTGTCAATATTCCTCCACGATCCAATCACATTCTATGCAGGTCAGGATACGCATTGCGAGGCTGTTATACCTCTGGGTGGACCTTCACTGGCGAGCCGAGGACGCCGAAGTGTTGACACCTCTAACTCAGTTTACCTTCTCCCGCTTGGCACAAGACATACCATGGGAAGCATCCTTGAAGCTAGTTTCCTCATTGCACCAACGGGCTTGCGCCGGCGAGGGGTCTCGAGGACTCAGAAAGGAAAAAACGATCACCCGCGTGGGAAGGAGGCATCGACAAGAGCTGCTTAGCAGCACCTGGGAACCACGAGAGAAAAAGTCAATGATGAGGAGCGACTTCTCTAGAGTTAAACTTGAGCACTTTCACTCTCCCGGAGGACATGCCATGCTGGCACTTCAAATGACACTCTTGTTGTGGGAAAAGTACCGTGCTTTCGAGCCTGAGGATGCAGTTCGGTATTTGATGACTAGGAACGATGACGATGATCCACAGACGTCCCAGATCGCGCGCAAAGTGACAAATTTTATGGCTTATGAAAGGGGTGTACACCGGTTTGTCATGGACACCATCGGGTCTGCCGAATCAGTCCAAAAGCGAACCGAACTGACGGAATTTTTCCTAGAGTTGGCCACCGTAAGTTCCCCCTTGACAGAGTGGCGAAGGTCGGTTAATATGGTGACAGAAATGCCACGAGCTCCGTAATTACTCAGCTTCCTGTCTAATCGCTCTCGCCTGTGATCGGCCAAGTGTGCTTCCTTTCATCGCGGTACGCAGCTTTCATAATTGCAGTGGATGCCAACTTGTTCTCACCTGCCTTCCAGAAATTGAAACTCAGTCCAGCTCATGAACGAATGAAGACTGTGTTACGGGACTTTTATACGCGGGAAAATCATCATATGGCAGGCTACAAACAAGCACTTCAAAGTTGTTGTTGTCCCGCCCTTCCCGGAATGAGTAAGAATTCTTTTGCCTGTATGGGACAGACCCACTTGACATATCAAACAGTGCTTTTCATCCGGGAAGTTGCACGTGGATGTGGGTCGGGCCCCTATGACCAGCATCCCGTGTTTCCTGGGCCTCGTCTGATAAACCTGAAACGCTACCGCCCAATAACGTGGGCTGTTAGGGGTATGTTTGAGTTTCCAACGCATTTGATGGTAATCAACCGTTTATACAGCGATGGAGAAGTGCCACTCCCCGTTCAGAATCAGGCGTGTCGACTACATCTGCGATTGGCTTGAACATGTTTTGTCCGAGTACATTGTAGGCACTGAAGCAGAATGGGAAAGACGCATATACAACAATTGGTATGTCAACCCCAACTGGACTTGGGGGGGAGGCCACGGCTGATTTTGTCGTCTTCCTGATCTTTGCAGTCGTCAACTGTGTGGAGCTGGAGATTAGTATTTTCACAGGCATGGTGTGGAGTGGGATCTTTTCCTGGATTTCCTTGGTACTGAAGAGAGTCATTCTTTACCCGATTTCTTACGCACTCTCGTTGCAGTGATAGTATCCTTATGTTATTTATTTTTCCCGAATATGAATGCCCGATCGTTATTCTCTCTTAATGCATGCCGGGTAGATTGCGGGGTCTGGTGCTACAGCATACATGCATATTTGCATACATAACCACATGCCAGTAGTGCTGCTGTCACTTCAAGCTGGATGAGCACGGGCTGCCTCAATTCGTCTCCTGGCAATTTGACGTCGGTTCAGTGATGAAAGGGAAGTGACAACCGCATCCTTATCCTTGCTCCGCTCCACCTCCTCGCCTGAAACACCCAATATAATTTCAACGTGGCAAGGGTGACCCTGGTAGGGGTTGATGCGACCGTGTGCACGGTACGTACGACGACGGGTTTTCTAAGTTGGGGATTTAACAATTTGACTATAGAATAGACAGTGGCCAAAACGTACAGGCGCCTGCTGAACGACGATGTTTTTGATAATCAAATCCTCGAGCTCCAAGTTCTTTGCATCAGCATTGGCCTCGGCATTCTTCAAGAGACGAGTGATGAACTTGACGGATTTCTCGGGCCAACGACCTTGGGTCGTCTTGAATTGTTTGGCCTGACTAGCACGACCGACGCCGCCCGAGAAACGACGAAACGGAATGACCTGTTTGTGTTCCACAACATCGCCAAGGTAGGCGTAGGCCTTGGTCAATTTCAAGCCTGTTAGAGTCGTTTGATTTCGGTTGACCACGCTCATTCGGTCATAAACACACCTGAAAGGGCAGCGCCGACCTCACGCATATTCTTGAAGTGAGTGCGCAGGTACTCGCCACGGGCACGAGCGGCTGTACGAGCGGTACATGATCAAGGTAAGATCGACATGGTGAACTTGTATGGGACACCGACTTTTTTCGGGGTTGGTGGCGAGGGCGGCGGCGGCGTAACGAACTAACAGATGACATTGTAAGGAATGCGCAGAAGGAAGACATCGAGATCGCACGTACCCATCTTGAGGAGTTTATCGAGCGCGTTGTGTGCTGGATGAGTGTATCGAGTTCCTGGGTGGCTTAAACCTTGTTTTGATAGTTTTAAGGGAATTACCGAGATATTGGTCTCACGTGACTGTGTTTCTGCCAAGCCAATCGGGGCAGGGCAACGGGGTTACCCGAATTCCGCTCCAACCAGCTCATGCCAGGGAACAATGATAGCCATGATTCGTCCGGAGCTACGCCTGTCCATCACTCCAACGTCTCCTTCTCCTCGCAGTCCACTGTATTGACGTCCAATGGAGCGTCACAGGAAACGGATAACTCCAGCAAACCATCTGATGACCAGGTGCGCATGCATACACCGTACAGCGAAGAGCGCGTCACGAGTGCGACCGTAGCTAGGGGCACTCGCGGCGCTCCTAGAGAGAGAGAACAGGATAAAGGAAGGGGCAGAGAAATTCCTGAAACTCCCCATCACCGTAGGGGCTGATTATAGATTGTGAGGAACTGCACTAAACCTGGTCTCACAAGGACACGATGCGGATGCAAGTTGAGTCAGAGTTAGAGATGGCCACAAACGAGATCGAAATACTCACCAAGAGAATTGAACAAGGTTGGGTCATCTTCATTATGCATTCACTGTCAATTCATACCGCGTACCTCCAAGAAACATCGCGTGGCAAACGGAGGAAGAATGGAGTCGGACCAATGGCTAAGCGCAAGTTTGCTGGGCAAGCCCCGCCGTCCACCGTCCGTTTCAGAGCGGATAGCGACGACAGGGATCGAGGTAGCCATTTACTGATAAGACTGTGTGGTATTATTCAACCACTCTAGCAGATGACTTCATTACCGCGTTGAACCAGGCGAATTCTTATCTCAAATCACTCACCACCTCTTCTCGCCCTGGTCCATCTACTTCAGCGATGGTATCGTCGTCGAGCATCTCTCCTGGCCCTACGAATTCTGAGCTTGATAAAACGCGCATTGACATCATGAATAAACTTATCAGTCTTCTTCAACGCAATCTTCGCGTCCGATACGAGTTAAGTTTGTCTGAGCTGGTCCAAGCGTCAGTTCTGTTCCCACCTTCCTTCATAGTGTGCCAACTCACGGATTGTGCAAGTGTGATACCATGCCTGTCAGACAGATTCTCAAAACATTGTCGTGCAACGGCGTATAGGCTTATTCGTCATTCATTGGTTGATTTTGCCTCGATAGAGGAGTTGCATCGCCAGCCTTTGGAATGGTTCATAGTAAAGTGGTGTTGTTTGCTTCTTGTTCTGCTGTATGTGAACTTCTTCTCTAGGTCGCTCGCACGCGACAACAAACACGCTATTGAGAGAGAGCAGGTCATCAAGCTTATCCGTGCTGTGGCTGATATTGTATCCGAGAAGCGTGACAGACGAGGAAGTACTGCTTCAACTTCGATTCCGCTGTCTGAGCCAATAATGCGGGCATTCGTTGCTGTTGCCGAGCACGCAGAAGATCCATTCAGACAAATCTGCGTCCAAACACTGGCCGAGATGAGTTCGTAGGCTCCAAGCGAGTTAGTGCCACGTTCTGATCGCATCCTCAATTTTAGGTTTGCTTGATATTGATCTGGTTGCAAGGGCAGGCGGTATCCGGTTCCTCCTTCATGCCCTTGGTGAGGGCCCAGCGGAGGTCGGACCCATACTTGCAGCCACATTCCTTCACATTATCGACTCCCCACGCACTCGTGCTTACTTGCGACTAGGCATCGATGTCGAGGTAGGTTGCGAAACCATGCGTTCTGTTCCTCTCAAATACCCCCCGAGATTGCACTCTTAGCGGTGACTGATGCCTACGGGCGCGGTCCTGATCATGCAGAGCGCATGAGAAGTTGCACGAAGGTCATAGAACTCATGCTTCGAACTTGGAGTGGTTGGTGCTAAAATGTTTGATCTACCTATCGCTGACGCTATGCTAGGACTCATGTATTTCTGCATGGAGGATCAGAGAGCGATCAAATCCATCGTTAATACACTGCGGATACCTTCCCTCGACACAAGGGTATATCGATTTCCTCTCGGTGCTTAAATACTAGACTGAGAAAATATAGGAAATCATTCTCGATATGTTCTTTGATCTTCTCAACATCAAAGCTCCCGAGTGGTATAAGACCTTCATTGATGGCCGTCGTTTGACGAGTGAGTGACCTGCGCTATTATACCGTGAAATTCAAACATGTTTTGTAGTGTACCGTAAACCTCGGAATTTGCCTGAGCGCGTTGGTGAAAACAAACCCCCAGAGCGCTCGCCTGAAACACTGAAGCTGACTGATCAATATATTGCTCTTCTGCTTTTAGTGTTCACCAATGCAGGTTTGCTAGACGTAATCGCGGATTTTCTATCCTTGGTCACGTCCTGATGCTATCCTTAGGCATTGACTTGCATGCTGGAGGAAAGTACTATTGGATCCAACTTGACGCGCAAAGCCACCCTGCTCATGGCAGAGGTGATGCAAATGGCGAATAGGGTTTTGCCACTCACAATTGCAGCAAACATACAGGCGGTCCCTCGCGTCTTCAATCTCGCATCAGATTATAACCAAGGGGAGCATAGGATTGTTGGAACATCAGCAATATCTGCCATTGATAGTTTTAATCGCAACCGTGCAAGGCTACAACCTAATGTCAAGGGTACGAGACCGAGGTTAGTCCCCCTTTGATCTCTTACGTCGTTTATTGGAACAACATCCTTGTTCAGGGCTAATTCTGCAGAAGATGCTGTTCGGCGAGGGCAACGTCAAGTTGAGCAAAGTAAAATAAAGATCGGCATGCAAATGGATGACAAAACATTCCAATCATGCTTGCTTGAGACACAGGTGAATGGTTTCATGTACAGGTACCCGTTCCAGTTTACACCAATGTCCTCTAGGTCATGCTCACCAAAGACAATACAAAGTGGAACTTTGACATGCTTCAGGAGTTGATCGATGGGCCACTCCTCAACCCTAAACGGCTAGAGGAAGCTATCAAGGTCTCGCGCTTTATGCGTCGCCTCTTGTCGTTTTTTCACCCGTTTTCACATCGTTTTTCCGATCTACCCCGCAAACAAGTGAATTCAGCGTGCAGCCGCTTTTGTCTCCTGACTCACGACGGCTGTTTACAGGCTAATTTTCGGTGGGTGCGATTGGGGTGTAATCTCATTACGACCCTTCTTGCGAGCCCAGATGGCATTCGCTTTCTTATGACGGAGGATGATTTTCTTGATCAGATTGTGAAGAGTTTTGCCCAACTCGATCCAGTGTGTACCCCTTTCTTTACACATTCGCTCCACTGACCCCGAGCTACAGTTCAACCCCACTCCAGAGTCAGATCCAATTTTTTCCAAGACACGCATATCGGACACCCTGACTTATGGCTACTTTGAAATGTTAGGCACTCTTAGCAAGCATCCAGAGGGACTAGAGTACGTCACCGGTGTCTACATGACATCATTCCCTAACGTAATCCATAGGCTCATGGAAAAGTCGAAGATCTTTACTGCTTTCTATCATCTTAGCGAGCTTCGGAATCGCGAGGATCTCATAACTGCGGTGATCACGAACCTGGACTATACCATGCACGTGTTCTTTGTCCGTTTTCCATGGTGCCAAATTTAACAAATACGTAGTGATGGGCACTCCCGTGTAGTGCTCTTGAAAGCATTGACATCCGAAGATGTCCACATACGCTTATTTGCGACGAGCCATCTCGGCGAACTGATCCGCAATTCGCTCTGCCCGGTCTCATGGAGCTTACGGCTTCTCCTAACGCAGCTCTACGACCCTTCTCCGGAAGTGTGTGAGATGGCTATCCAGTTCCTTGAAGAGGCCTGCGATGTCATGGAAGTGCTCCAACTCGTCGTGGAAATGCAACCAACGATGGACCATCTTGGTGAAATAGGTCATCCATTGTTGCTAAAGTTGGCTCTAACTACGGCGCCCCCTGAAATCGCCCCGCTAACGTAATCCCATTAGATTCATGTCCACTCCAATGGGTTTCCGATACCTTTACAACGCTGGTTATATTGACAGAGAGATGGATATGTGGTTTCATGTAAGCAAAGTGCCCCTTGTTGGCGCCTCGACTAACAACCAGTGTACAAGGAACGAAACACCTACTACGTGGTCCAGGTAGAGATTTTTTTGGCCAAAGTATTCAGTTCTGAGGCTACAGAGGATGACGAAGACGTTCTGTGAGTGTCGTGTTTCTGTTTTAGTCCTAGTCCTAATCAGCACAACAGTGCCTTCGATGGAGTCGTCCCACCTCATTTTTACGGGGAAATGTCCAAAACTGAACTTGGTTGTCAGGTCTTGAGCGAAAGGGGGCACTTTGCAGAATTTTCTCATTTCATTCGGCAGCATGGTCTTGAGAGCGAAGATCTCGAACTCATCTTGAAGCTAAAAAGTATTCTTTGGGCAGTCGTGCGTCATTTAATCTTACAAAAAAAATCCATGCGACCCTTGGCTGGTTGATGTTTACAGGGTAATGTTGGTGCCACTGAAGGTGGCTTGCCATTTCTCGAAGAGGAAGAGATAATTCCGTCGATTCTTGACATAGCAGAACACTCTCTCATACCTTCAGTACGCGGGTGAGGCGAAAGAACGCAAACCTCGATAAGGCACTGAATCGGTTCTTAGAACATGTTTCTTTATCTTGGGATTGATATCATCGACGGCCCAAGGAGCCGAAATATTGGATGACTATAAGTGGGAGGCCACTCTATCACCACTTGGTCTTCCCACTGGACTGTGTGTACCGGTGGATTTGGACCGGTTCATTTCGGTACGAGTTGTACGCATACGAGATCGTCACCCCTAATTTTGATCAAGCTCCCCACCTGGGAACCGGTTGAAGTCAAGGGCGACGCAGACGTTCGCCTACTTCCACCTACGGCACAGACCGAACTCGAAGTGATCACTGCGATCGATAATCTAAGCAACACGGTGATTGCAAACACTGCTTCCCGCTCCCTGGCTAGGTCAGTTCTTATTGAGTAAATTATTGCTGACTGATCTTGTTGCACTAGGATGAAGTCACGACCCGAGTATCGTTCCGCCTTCACCTCTCCAACAGTGTTCTTCAGGGCCCTTCACATTATCTCTACGCAACGTTATCGCCTTCCCGTGCGGAGATACATTCTCGATTTGTTCAATATCGAACTCGACGACAATGTTATCAAGACGATCTGCGACACTGCTGCGTCCCTCCGCGCACCACCGTCATTCAAGCAATCCGAGGCTCACATTAGCCGTGTAGTCAGCATGCTGGGTCCGAAACACGCTGGCCGGGAGTCTGATAGCGACGCGGAGGAGGATGACTCAGAGATGGATGACGTAGCCGAGGAAGCTGCCGTCAAGAACAATCCCATCATCATGCTGCGTCCAATGAGTAGGATTATTGGGTTCGACACATGACAGACCCCTCCGGGCTTGGCTTCGATTGACTTGCAATTTTCGTGAACGAGACCATTGTAATTTATGTTACATAGCTACATGCATTATATACCCAAGCCTTTGACATACCGGTGTCCGGAAAGTTGTAAACGTACTTGCCTGGAGTTTTTTAAAAATAAAAAATATATAAAAGCGGTACCTGCCTAGTATATGTCTGCCAAGTATCAGTCGATCGTTCTTCCGCGGCCCCGAAGCTTGCGATGGCTGATGGGAGGCTTTGGGAGCAGAGAAAACGTACATTGTCGTACAACCCAAGCGAGGACCTGAATTTACGCAACCGCTGCCAATGGTCTGCAGACAGGGAAGCTCATCCGAGCTGAACATGGTCGGATTCCGCCTTTGATATAACGCACCGACAGGGACTTATGCTCGTAGTGTTGTGGGCAGAGTTACTCTCAGTGAGGACCCCACCAAGATTGCGCGCAGGAGGTAGGTAGACGAGACGTAAAAAGTTCACCCACAACTGCCCGTCCCGAAAAACGAATGTGCGCCCATAACCTGAAGCGGCTATGATAGGAGACCCTGTAGAATTTAACAGGAATGACGACACCTGATCGACAGTTGATTAACTATTTGATTGTCGTGTGGACATCGAACAGGCGATTCTGTCGTCCTGGCAAGTACGCTGATGCATTCAACCAAATGCTGAAGATCAGGCTGTTGAGGAATCATTAATCAGGCTTCAAGCTTCAACTTACAGTACCTTGCTTTCTTGTTCATTCCTACACGCAGGTGACAGGTAAGAGAGCAGCCGCAGTGTCATCGTGACGTCCGTGCGCGTCACGTGGTAGCGGTTACGTACTGCGCGCTCACCCCCTAAGCAGTTCGCGTCCTCAACGACAACGTCGACCACACCAACATGATCGCGTCTACCGGGTGCGTACTTCCAGCAGAACTCGTTTTCCGGATACTGTGTCTCTCCAACCCTCAAGACATTCTCCAATGGCAAACGGAAAGTCACTACCGCGGCGTAAAACCCATTCTCGTATGCTCACTGTACAGTCTAGGTTTCAAAGTGGTTCCACGCCATTGCCTGCGACACCACACTCTGGAAGTCCTTGTACAGAAATTCACCACACCCTCGTCCGCCGGGCCCATTTCCTATGCAATCCCACACTTCACTCGAACGTGCGCTTGTAAAATCCGTGCGGCTCGCGGAGTCGTGGACGACACGGCCCATGCGCGCAATATCAAGTATCACGCTTTATGTTGACAAGAGAATGTACTCGCCTTGGAGAGTCCATTTCGGACGGTGGCTCGTCGTGTGCGAATCGAACCTGCGGTTCTTGTTATGTGACATCGATCCTGCTACCAAGCCACGTCCTACGCGACAGGTTCTCTGGGAGAAGGAAGAACGGTCGTTCACGAATTGGGAGGTGGAATCAGTGTTATCTGCTGAGGGACACTTGATCTTGTATATCTTCACGTGGATCAATGGTTCTCCTACACCTTGGTACGTGTCTTCCATCTCATTCCTTTGCACGTATATTTATGCATCCTCTTACAGGAACTTGTTGGAATTCACATTGGATTCCAATACTGGCGAGCTACTTGATTCCGCTGTCATAGCTCCCCCGAGGGGCTTCGAAATTACAGGGGCCGTGTACGAAATGGATTTATATGCTGGAAATTCCCAATTTCTCTTCATTCCACTCCAGCCTTACGGACTGGTTCTCGACACTCGAACACACCTGTTCTATAAATTCCCGCTGCCGTCCGACAAAAAGGTATGGGGCAGTTTACAGTCGAGATCTGTAATTTATTGGGCACTAGACCAAGCTCTGGTTCAGCAAGGTGTTATTTTCTGATACGTATATCGTTGCTCTCCTTCCAGACACGCGGACCGGTACTCCTGTGCAAATTTTCACTCGCCCTCCTCCCGGGGTCCAGGGCGACGGTAGCCCGCCTGTCCTTTGCCTCACCCACCAATGTGACATACCTACCGACGTTGGAGAGATCAAGGTCACCAAGCCTACTATTGACTCTACCACCGGGGCCATACACTTGAGGCTTGTGGGTTGCCCCCCGGACGCCCGTAAACTTGCGGTCATTTGCATCGATTTAACGCTCCCAAGGTGTTCCACGGTATTATCGATTACCGCCGACGTACGCTACATTGGGATCCCGAAGGAGAGAGTGCAGATAAGCCGGTATGAAGCGTGGTCCCAATACATCGACATATCGGACGATGGGTATGTGAGGGGTTTTTTTAGGGCAAAGAAGCGAGGGACGCGCATGCCACGGCCATGGGAAGAGCCCGAAAACCAGCGCATTATTAAATTCGCGATTGACACAACTCAAGATCGATGGGTTATCACTCGCAGTCCGTTCGTGCCTGCCGAGTGGGATGAAGAGGTGGATCTCGTGGGGAGAAGGAAATGTATCCTGTTTGATGGAATGAGAGGGAGGTGGTGTCTTCCTCACCCCGATGAGGACTATAAGATGATGATTATCGATATTGAGTAGGCCTGTCACATTGCGTTGTTGAATCACTCGGTGGACGCTTTTCAGACCATCTACGCACGACGTTCAGATCTGGGTAATCAACTCTGCACCCACGCTTTGGTGCTGCCACATGGGGTGCATACTATCATTATATCTAGTACGAAAGACGCACGTACGCCGGAGACAAGACCACGGATGCAGACACCCTCAATACACCAAGTATCCTCTCCTACGTTCGCTTCCGCACCCGTCTCTGTCACCTATCACAGTATAGTCCGGCCGGCAAGCCGTCACTACACGCCCAAATTAGGGTTCCGGAAAACTGACGTTTGACGGAAAATGTACATGGAATATGTATTAGATCCTCCACACGCATTGGTGTAACATGCCTGAAACCATTCTTACACTGTTCACAGTAGGTCAAGAGGCAAACCGTTTGTGCGATGTACTCCCTTGCATGCCAGCCAGACACTCGCAAATGCTCCAGCGGAGATACTGCTGACAAATCCAAGGAGACCCTGCTTGGACATCCAGTGGACAGTTGTGACACTACACTACACTTTGGTCACGAAATACGTCCATCAAGTATTGGTAGGGAGCCTGCCGAATGTTACTCGCACATTCTGCCCACAAGGTGTGATCAAGACATTTTTCCTCTAATGCATCCAGGATTTTCTCAAGTCACATTAGGAAAGCAGAAAAAGTAGTCTAAGTAGTCTAAGTAGTACAATGCTTTCTATAACGATGGAACTATAGCACAAGCCCTGTTACGCGTACGCGCGAACTTAGCTGACCTAGTTCTCTCTATCCAGCCGGACTCGAGGATGGACTAAATTCTAGGTGTAGATTGTGTAGAACTAGCTAAGGACTACTGGTGGTACATGCGCGAATATATACTCAGGTAGAGCTGTACCTTACCAATAAGGAGATACCTGATGGGGTTCATGGGGAAACGCAGGCGTAGTAAGAGATACGCTTG
>JBBPTA010000102.1:0-10757 GCA_038093915.1 Boletellus aff. emodensis
GGTACACTCCTTTGCAAAGCCAACCTTTTTCGACAGAACGTATTCAGCATGAACGTCGTGGAGATAAATCCTCCGACCACTGGGACTCTCGCCCATTACATTGAGGCTGTTGTTGGCCTCACTCTGTTCACATCATGGCTAGTAATCGCTCTCCAAAAGGACAGCCTCTTCTTCCCATCGGACAGCAGTACCTTGCGCCGAACCTTCTGGCCTCTATATTTCGCAAATGGCGTCATATCCAGCGAAATCAAAAAGTGGCAGTTCCAGCCTACCAATCATCCCCCTTCACCCGACACTCGGTCTACGAATTGAATTTCTGATCGGGCCTTCAACATTCATACGGTCCGATTAATGGTGTCCTGGCGTCGCTGCGCTGTGGGATAGTTTTCTTTGAGGGCCGGAACCATGTGGATCATACGATATCGTGTAGGAAATTTGTGCCATCGACGTGAACCAGCGAATGCTTGTGTATTTGCCAGTGAGAGTCGGGCCGGTGTCGGACCCCGGTATTTGCCAAAACGTTGGCAGTAAAAATTTCGAGACCACACTGCATGCCGCGATGGGGTGCCCATCTTATTGACGGCACCAACACGCCCTCTCCTCCTGTAGCTCTCAGGAATGCAAACAGTATTGGCCGTCTTGTTTCTTGCTTTTTTGTTGACCCTTTTATATGGTTATTCCAACGACAAGAAACTGGGGCAGCTTCCGCCAGAGGCAGCATTGCTGTTCTCGCCCACACGCTTCACACCTCATGGCGTGCTTGAGGCTGCAGACGCTTTACCGAGAAATCCAGTTGTCATGAAAAACTTTCTTCCCCCCAAGACTGGCAGACGCTACATCATCGTCGGTGGTGTACGTTCCTTTGCCTCCTCCCAATTCGGCCGACTTATTTCCCCACCAGGCCGGTTTCCTAGGCGGCTGGATTGTCCTCCAGCTCCTGGAGCGGGGAGAGGACCCTAGAAAGATCAGAGTCCTCGACATTCGCTCTCCCACTCGTCCGGACTTGCGAACAGGAGCTGCTCAGCAGGTTACCTTCCTACAGGTTGACGTCTCCGATGCGACCGCCGTTTCGGAAGCCTTCAAGGCACCTTGGCCAGATGCGGAAGACGATGGAGAGATCACGGTGTTTCACACTGCTGCAAACATACGCTTTTATGAGCGGGATATCCGATTACTTCCTCGGTCGAGCAGGGTGAACTATGATGGTACGATGAATGTGATCAATGCGTCGAAGGAGATCGGGGCAAATACGTTGATCTATACCTCGTCTGCGTCTGTCTCTGTGAGGCGATCGCGTTTCTGGCTGTGGCCTTGGGAGAAGCAGCCACCGTTCTTCATCCAAGTGTACAAGGACGGCGACGACCACCTGCCGAAGCAACACGACCATTTCTCCTCCAACTACGCGGCATCTAAGATTTGCGCTGAGATGGCGGTCCGTGCCGCGGATAAGTCTCCGACTAGCAAGTCGCGTACCCTGAGGACTGGCTGTATCCGCCCTGGAAATGGAATCTTCGGACCTGGAGGCGATTTAATCTGCGGCGCATATCTTGTACGGAAGCACAACCCAACGTGGGTGCCAAACATTCTACAGTCGTTCACCTACGTGGAGAATGGTGCCCTTGCACATCTGTGTTACGAGCAGCGCCTGATCGAACTGGAAAGAGGGTCCACGAACCCAGATATTGGTGGTCAGGCTTTCACGATCACAGACGCAGGCCCTCCGGTCACCTACGGCGACATCTGCACCGCTCTAACGACGTTAGACAAAGAGACCGTGTTCCCAGTCATGTCACCTACGCTCATGCTCACACTTTCGCAAGTCATTGAAGTTTTCTACGTTTCCAAATTGCTGCTCTCGAGTTCGGATTCATTTATTGGACGCGCTACCGCTAGATTGATACCCATGCTTTCCGGAGATATCATTAACCTACAACCATCCATTTTTGCACTGACAACGATCCACCTTATCTTCGACGACTCCAGAGCCCGCCTCGTCCCGGCCAAGGGTGGTCTTGGTTACCTTGGGCCATATACGACTCTTGAAGGGATCTGTAAAACCGCCGATGAGTACTTCAAGTCAGATCAGAATGGAGAGGATCGATCTATGTCAGGTGGGGTGGGCTTTGGCTTTGGACGAAAGAAATTAATGGGCACAAGCCATACCCGGAGAGGTCTCGGTGAGCGGCTTGATGTGAGCGCGGTGACTGCATTGAACTAGTCGAATGCTACAACTAGCTGGACTTGAAGGGAAGCATAATAGGTACAATGTTCGTCTTTAAGCTTTAGGAACAAGGGTCCTGAATCTATGTGGGCGACGCTCTTCAGGTAACATTACTACTAACTTGAGCTGAGAACTTGAATGCTCGTGTGGGCTAGAGGAGGGGTATCAGGTGCATCATCCATGACATTGGTTATCTAAACATTTTGTTTTGTAATTCTATGAATTCGGTCCAACTTGAATGGGGGATGTACACTTGAAGCATCATATCTGCGCCATGCGACACATAACGACTACTTTTGGGGACACCGGTGTCGGCCAGGTACTGCGCTGCTGGCGCTTCCCTGAGTGAATTCTAGCTAACCGATGGCAGTCATGTGACGTGGGCGACCGTATTGTACTTACTGTCCAGCAGGTTCTGGGCCGTCGTTAATTCATCAATACATTTTCGATCCCTCGACAGTGCCTCTGACAACGCTGGCGACTCGGCAAGACACCATCTTCACATTAGCAGACTGCTACTAGTAGCACTGCCTCTGCTAAGGACGACGCCGTCAACACCCAGTGCCCACCCTCAGTTGTTTCAGGACGCACAGCGTGGCGAACTATCCTGGATCTGTAGTGCATCAGCTCTTCTAACGAGCGCCTGCAAAGCTTTGTCCGGAGCGTACCCTTGAGTTCTACAGAATGGCTAGACAGACGCCTTACAGATGTGGTGAGTAGGCCCAAACCATGACGAGTGACCACGAAGGTGCTTATCAGTGTCATAGAGGTGAATTACCCGAGCCTTGTGCAGGTTCGGTTCAAGCGGCTATATTTCAACTCTCCATTGATCCGACAGCGTCTGAATCTGAAAACACCGGGGCCAAGTTACCCCAGTTATGCAAATCCGCGTAACTCGTGCGTACCTTCAAAGTTGAGAACGAAAACACTGAACGGACGCCGTAGGTGGGATGACAGCATAGCCTAGTATTAACCGAATTCGGTTTCGCCGACAGGCTGTAGATCCGATGGACGCGTGAGGTTTGGGCATGAACCCAGATTTGCAATGCTCAGCCTTGGCAACGTCAAACGTGATCAATCGACAAGGACATGAGCCTGTGCACACCGTAGCACAGCATTTAAGTCGCTCTCTCTCCGGGCCCTTCACACTGTTCATGGATGGAGGTGCTAATCTTCCTCTTTGCTATCCTTTCCCTGATCTTTCTATATGGTTATTTCAACGACAAGAAACTAAGTCAGCTCCCACCCGAGGCAACACAGACTTTCTCGCTGGCGCGTCTAACACCCCGGGATGTGCGTGCAACTGCGGAGTCTTTGTCGAGTAACCCAGTTATCATGGGGAACTTTCTTCCCCCGAAGACTGACAGACGCTGCATCGTCGTCGGTGGTGTACGTTCCCTCGCCGTCCTCCAATTCGGCCGACTTATTTCCCCACCAGGCCGGTTTCCTAGGTGGCTGGATTGTCCTCCAGCTCCTGGAGCGGGGAGAGGACCCTAGAAAGATCAGAGTCCTCGACATTCGCTCTCCCACTCGTCCGGACTTGCGAACAGGAGCTGCTCAGCAGGTTACCTTCCTACAGGTTGACGTCTCCGATGCGACCGCCGTTTCGGAAGCCTTCAAGGCACCTTGGCCAGATGCGGAAGACGATGGAGAGATCACGGTGTTTCACACTGCTGCAAACATACGCTTTTATGAGCGGGATATCCGATTACTTCCTCGGTCGAGCAGGGTGAACTATGATGGTACGATGAATGTGATCAATGCGTCGAAGGAGATCGGGGCAAATACGTTGATCTATACCTCGTCTGCGTCTGTCTCTGTGAGGCGATCGCGTTTCTGGCTGTGGCCTTGGGAGAAGCAGCCACCATTTTTCATCCAAGTGTACAGAGATGGTGACAATCATCTACCAAGACGACATGAACATTTTTTCTCCAACTACGCAGTGTCCAAGATCTCTGCTGAGATGGCCGTTCGCGTCGCAGATAAATCTCCGACTAGCAGGGGGCATACTCTGAGAACTGGCTGTATTCGCCCTGGAAACGGAATCTTCGGACCTGGGGGTGATCTGACCTGTGGGGCTTACCTCGTGCGGAAGCACAACCCAACGTGGATGCCAAACATTCTGCAGTCGTTCACATACGTAGAGAATGGTGCCCTTGCACACCTATGTTACGAGGAACGCCTGATCGAACTGGAAAGGGGGTCCACGAACCCAGATATTGGTGGACAGGCTTTCACGATCACAGACGCAGGCCCTCCGGTCACCTACAGTGACATCTACACTGCGACTAGCACGCTATACAAAGAAGTCACATTCCAGTCCTTATCACCCACGTTCCTTCTCGCACTTTCGCAAGTCGTGGAAGTTCTCTACGTTTCCAAATCACTCCTGTCGATCTCGGACTCGTTCGTTGAACGCGCTATCGCTAGACTGGTACCCGCAATTTCCGGAGATGCCATTAATCTACAACCCTCCATTTTTGCACTCACATTAGTCCATCTTATCTTCGATGACTCTAGAGCCCGCCTTCTCCCAGCCAAGGGTGGCCTCGGTTACCGTGGACCATACACGACCCTCGAAGGGATTTGTAGAACCGTCGACGAGCACTTCAAGTTGGATAAGAGTGGGGAAGGGCGGTCCCAGTCGTTGGGAAAGGTCCCAGTAAGGGCCAAAGTTTAAATGCTCCCAGTGATCGCACTGAATCAATATTTTCGTCGAATGCCATTAATATTTTCGTCCGGCTTGGTGCTATCTATTCATGACATAGTCCCCAGGGAAGGGCTGCCCTTTGTTCCCAGCTTATTGTTCTTCAGGACGGGCGAGCCCGACTACTCTCAGACTCTTGTTGTTCTGAAGTATTTTTAGAGTCCTATTTTGCATGCGCACAGTCTATCTTTTTGGTGTATGGTTCGTCTCACCTTCGTCCTATCGTGCTGGATTCCATACGTGAGTTCAGCAGGAAGATCGCGCTCGTCGGAAGGGTGAACGTGAAACGGTTTAATGGGCGGGACCCAACGTCTTTATCATTGCCATACCACTCCACATGATTCACTCCCACCCTCTGTTGTCTGCGACAAGGAGATTGGAAGGTGTGCGCTGGTCCGTCCCCGGTTGGCGTCCACTGGCAGCACATGTACATCATGGTAGGTACTCACGATGGACAGTACCAATCGACGGGGGGCCGTAAGCATCACGACTAGCTTTCCAGGGGATTATCGTTGACCTCTCGACTGAAATCTAACCAAGAGAAGAGGTGGGGCGCCTTTCCGTTTATCAAAAAAATCGGAATGCTTGAAGAATTGAAAACCTCCCTCACAAACACACTTATAAGGAATACACAAACTATTCGTGAGTAAAGACGTCAGGAAATATGAAATCTGTTGAACGAGGACGAACCTGACTCCGACGGAAGTGTGATCTTGAAGATCTGCGAAAACTTACATGACTCCCGTCCGAAAGAAAAAAGAATGACAAGAGGGAGATTCGAACTCCCGCCTCCATACGGAGATGAGAAACCCGCCTACGCAGGCAAGCTTATATATAAGCTTGAGTCACACGCCTTGGACCGCTCGGCCATCTTGCCATACTTAAGTCAGCCGTTTGTAATTACATCTCCACTCCCGCAATGGAGGTCGAACCCTGCACGATCGACTACGCTTGCGACACCACCCTCATGCTGAAGCTTTGGCGGGTTGCCAGACGACGCCTGGCGGTCGGTCTTGGCTTGAACCCCGAGCCTGTGCCCACAATCTGTGGTTTAGGTGCTGACAACGAGCCCTTGCGCTGGTCACTAAGGCGATTACTTGGAATCCGTTGGCGGAATGACTGTGTATAGCGCGATTGCAACGCGTGCATGGTCGGCGGACCCCATGGTCTATAGGGTATGATGTTCACCCGATCGCATTGACTCGTATCGATTAGGGAATAGAGTCAAAGGCACGCAGCGGCCAAAAAGTGCGGCTGAATACACCCGCAGAGGACGCAGTAAGGGTAGGGCAGGCAGTGAGTTCCACCTGCGAGTAATCGAGTGGGGTCGTGCGCGTAAGTGCATGCGGTAAGAGAACGGACCGGGTCGTCAATTAAAACTGTTAGGCACAAGTATCGCGGCTTGATCCTCCCGAATTTTGGTCCGTCTACATGGATGCCAGCTTACGCCAGTGGTAGCGCGACCGAGCCTCGATCAAAGCGCGGTTCTGCCCATGCTGAGCGCACGAAGTACTTTGGGCACATGTAGATGGATTCTTGTCCAGGTCTTGTTAGCATCTGCAAAACGTAAGTTCCATTCTTGACAAGTTCCGACCGTGTGGTCATTTTTATCTGCGGAAGGCCGCAATCCGTCCGAGTTCCGCTACATTTCTGTGCACCCTGGAATGCATCGAACAGTTGGAGCCTCGTACGTCTCGAGCAGCGATGTTCGGTTGTGCTGATGTATGCTGTTGTTTGGTGTCATCGATATGTACCGCGCTACAGCATCGGCAGCTCCCTGCTCTCGCATTTCGTCTCTTCATCCTCGCGGACCGCGACCATGCAAAGACACAGCTTCAACGCGCTCAACTCTACCTTTATCGTCGACGCAGAATACAAATTCGTCAAGGAGCTCGGTCAGGGTGCCTATGGCTACGTTGTTGCTGCACGACACAAGAGATCGGGCGAAGGATGTGCAATCAAGAAAATCACCAATATCAGCACCAAGGCAAGTTTTCGACGGTTTTGCGTGTGCGCGCGTCTTCATCCCTCCTCTTGTCCCCTGTAGGGCATCCTGACGAAGCGGTGCCTTCGCGAGATCAGGTGTGTAGTTCTTGGTAGCACCGATCCACGTCGCTGATGGTGTGTTTCGAGGCTACTGCATCACTTTAGGGGACACAAGAACGTGAGCGACAGACCGCCCTCGGTGCGTTCTCGAATGAGCCATCACTGACCTCGGGCCCATAGATCACATGCTTGTATGACATGGACATCGTCTTCCAGCCCAATGGCAACTTTGACGAGGTGTATCTCTATGTTATTGACAAATCACTTTCATGTTCCGCGGATGACCCACGCGCCTTCAATCTATCTTGCAGGAAGAGCTCATGGAGGCAGATCTCCATGCGATCGTGAGCAACACTACCTCATAGTCTCTATCTTGTCACTCATGCGCACCCGCCCACCAGATTCGTTCAGGGCAGCCACTCACGGACGCTCACTTCCAGTCGTTCCTATACCAGACCCTTTGTGGCTTGAAGTATATCCACTCTGCCAACGTCCTCCACCGGGATATCAAACCCGGAAATCTTCTCGTGAACGCAGACAGCGAACTCAAGATCTGCGATTTCGGCCTTGCGCGCGGGTACACGCCCGGTGGTGGCAGCTCCAAGGCGGCCGGAAACCAGGGGTTCATGACCGAATACGTCGCCACGCGGTGGTACCGCGCCCCAGAAATCATGCTGAGTTTCGCCAACTACGTGTGTGCTTGTCCGCCTGACACCATTTTCCGTATTGATGACTCCCGGTTACAGGCCACCGCGATCGACGTCTGGTCTGTGGGCTGTGTTCTCGCCGAGCTCCTCGGCGGAAAGCCAATCTTCAGAGGCAGAGAGTACGTCCCCGCCCCCGTCCCCGCATGCACGAAAGTGGTGATCCCAACTCTACCCCCAGCTATGTCGACCAGTTGAACCAGATCTTGCACCATCTTGGCACGCCCTCGGAGGAAACGCTCCGCCGAGTTGGCTCTCCCCGAGTCCGTTCTCATCGCACGCCACGTGACGCGTGTATTGCTAACACCATAGCCCTAGGCGCAAGACTACATCCGATCGCTACCCATCAAGCCTCGAGTACCGTTCGCGACCATGTATCCACATGCCAACCCACTTGCGATCGATCTTCTCACCCAGATGCTATGCTTTGACCCGGTCAAACGGATCAGCTGCGAGCAAGCGCTGAACCACCCATACCTGCGAATGTGGCACGATCCGGCAGACGAACCCACTTGTGAAGCGGTACGTTTCATTGTTGTCGTGCTCCTCCCTTTTTCTGGCACCTGACGCGTGCGATGCAGAAATTTGATTTCTCGTTTGAGGAGGAAGACTCGATTGAGGGTATGAAAAAGCTGATCGTCGAGGAGGTCAGCTCGTTTAGAAAGGAGGTTCGCACACAGGCCAGAGCAGCAGGACAGATTCGCAGACAAGACAGGTGTGTCGTCCTCCGTGGGTTCTTGTCTTCGTGTTGCGCGTGCTCACCGCACGATGTGCTCGAAAAAAGTCTGCCGATTCCGTCGCGAGACGAGATATTGAGTTCGCCTGTGCGCGAGTATGGTGACGTCCCTGGGGCGACGTCCGGGTACACAGTGCCGGGGCCGAGGCCGTCGACGCCTGTCATGGACGATCCAGGCGACGAGCTCGATCGGGAGCTCGCAAGGGCACACGGGCATGAGGGAAGGCGCTGAGCACCGAGTGCCTTTCTTTCCTACTCGTCAGGTTTTTGAGATGATATACCTACGTACTGTCCTCGCCTTTTCAGTGTATCCCGTCGCATTTTGCTTTGTCTTTTTCTTTTTCCTTGAGCGATATTGTTATTCGATGAGCTTGAGAACCCATCTGTGAAGAGGCGATTGTGATTCGGTCGCATCATGGACTCAGGCTCGGCCCCAAAACAGTGATGAGTGGTCACATGTCTGAAGCCAGCAAATGACGGGCCGCTCGGCGACGGCGACCCAGGTGAATCACAGCGATGCACATGCCAAGCGAGACACGAGGGGGGCGAGAAAAGGAGGTGGCAGCTGGCAAGGGCAAGGCGCGCGGGTCGGCGGCGTCGAACGATTAGCTTTGTGTGAATAAAATCGATAACTTGGTCTTCAAGTTGTCGAGATCATGCTCTGAGTTGTTGACGCCGAAAGCGGCCTTCCCCGACATTCCCTATCCCCTGTCTCGCCCGATCACTTGGAAAGCGTGCTCACAAGCACGAAAAGGCAAGACATTGCAGAGACCCTGCTGCGAGGACTGGGAATGTGGTCTGGCGGAGACGACGTGGATGGCGGCGCGCTCCCGAGCGTAACGGCAGAGACCGGGCACCGACTCGGAGAATGACGCGACAGGCACGCCTCAGAATTTTGGCCCGTCGATCATCCAGACAGCACAATATTTCTCACCGTGCCCAGCTGTCAAGTTCTTTGGCAGCACAAACCGTGTTGCGTGGACAGTCCGGCCATCCTGACTAGCGCACTAGAATTGATCGCGGCCCGCACTCCCGCATTCATCGGTCCGATGAGTAATCATGCATATGAAGGGACTCCCGCCGCCGCCTTAGTCTCCCGGACCACAAATTTGAAGGGCATGACATTCGCTACAACAGATACTTAAGTATAAATATGCCAACTAGAATGATCGTGCAAGACAATAAATCAGTAATTAATGCGAGTTAACTCGAGGTCCAAGTCCGGTAAGCGAGCGCCCTGGATCACAAAGGACATATCTGCTCGGAATCCCAGTTTTCAGAGTTCACACCCTGGAAGACGAGCAGCATGTTATCCGGGTCGATGTCTTGCTTGATGGACATCAGACGAGGGTAGTTGGAGCCCCAGTTAGCCTGGGTGAAGTTCGACACAAGCCAATCCGGCTGCCACATCAACACTGTCAGCGTGAATGCGTCATCAAAGACTAGTGTCATGCCCACCTCGTTCAAGTACTGCGCTGGGTTCTCAGGTGTCAGTGCACGGAGAGGCGCCATCGAGTCCGTCAAGTTCTGCAAGATAGCCCGAAGCTCGGTCTCTGACGTTCCATCCTTCCATTCTGCAAAAGTCACGAAATCGACGAGCGTGTTGCGCCAAGCCGGATGTATAGCATTGTAGTCCCCAGGGTGAGTCGAGACCACACCACCGCCAACATGCCTGTATAATGCCCATGAGCCCGAGTAACCAACACTGGACGGGGAGACACATACTGTCCGATACCACCACTCATCTTAGCCATCGCCTGAGACAGTTGGTTAGATGCAGTCGTGTTCGAGAAGACATCAGTGGGAAGAAGCCAGGAGGCAGTCGCTGCACCAATGCCAAGGGCAGTTGCTCCATCGTAGTTGAATCCAACAACATCCACAGGATCCAGGATGTTCGCAACCAGCCAGGCTTCGAAGCTGCTGTACGTCGCCGTTGCATCTGTCTTGATGGTAACGCCAGAAATCTGCGTGGCCTCGTTGATCCAGGCGCCAAGTGTAGCATTACCGACCTCCGTGGTCCCGTTCGGGAGGAGGTACATGAGAGCGAGGTAGTTGCCCGAACTGAATGGATAGTATCCGGACCATCCTGCTTCCGCAAGAGAGGGCAGTGCGGCATGGAATGAGTTAAGGAGATTGACAAAGGCAACCGAGCTGTTAGTTGTTGCCTCGAAGAATGATGCATAGACCGGGAATTGAGGGTAGACCTTGTATGTCACCGCAGTGGAAATCCCAAACGACGGTCCTCCCCCACCACGGATCGCCCAAAACAAATCGGTGTTCTGGTAAGAGTTGGCGGTAACATGAGTACCATTAGGAAGGACAACTGCTACTTCGATGACATTG
>JBBPTA010000102.1:15829-32594 GCA_038093915.1 Boletellus aff. emodensis
AGAGGTTTCACGCAGTGCTCGTCAAGAAACCTGGACCTGTGTTGCCCTAGATCCGTAGCACCTGAGCTACTAAATCTCAAAAGCAGATTCCCTTCCAACAGATCGAGTTTCGTCAGTACAACAATGACCGGGACTACACCGAACAGAATATTATTCAGACTACGGGTTGTAATAACCTGATGTACGCACTATCGCCCAAAATACGCTTTCTGTTTCGCAGGAATTCTTCCATTCCGGTCTCGAGGAGTCGTCCATTCGCATACGGAATTCCAAGGCATACCCTGGGACCCTCACTCACATAACTGTGCACTCATTTAAACGGAAACACCTACCAAACGGCATGTAGTCTATCTTTCAAGTGCTTCATGTTTCGCCGATGGTCGATGAAGCGTTTGATTACATTTATGTTGTTTCTTTCTCCGGCCTCAAGCCCGAGACTGTCATGCAGGACGAAAAAGCCATTGTCCTCTGCGACAAATTCTTGCTCAATGTTAGCTCGGCCGCGCGAGGCTTCGGAAACATCCTGACGAAGATATTCGCAAATCCTATCGCTGCAAGGTTAATAAATGGACTCACCACGTTCTTTACCCCGAATACCTTTTGGATTAAAGTTGACTTGCCGACGCCAGCCTGGAAGTTCGCGTGAGTGCAATCATTATTATTGTTGGGCATGGATAAAGACGGAATCACATTTCCTATGACTAACAATCGGAACCTTCAAAGCATCAACATGATGTGTTGAAAGAATACGACGAGGCGCTTACCGAGGGCATATGCTAAGGATTTCACCAGTGGTTGAGTGTAACGGTGTGTCATGAGATATATCAGGGAGCGGTGGGGCGTGAGAACTTGGGCTGAGAGCCGACTGAGGGGAAATGCCGATGACGACCTCGACGTTCTTGCAGAACGTGAAGAATGCTTTAGAAAAAACGTGAAACGCGTTCGGGAGAGAGGGCGACATGGCTTACTTTTCCGCCCATGGTCGTTGTCATCGTGTGCTTTGGTGTTCGCCTCGCTCAACTCCACAGTGATGGTGAGTGTGGCGCGTCTCCCAAACATCCGCGATGGATACCCCATCAATATGGACAGTCTGTCTCGGATAGATAGCTCGCTGAAGTAAACAGTAAAAGTCCGGACAATAGGACGATGTGACTAGATGTCTCACATGGGCGGATCAAACACTTCTGTGTGCGTATCGCCAGGGGGGATTATGGGCGAAATCTCCTTCCTAAAGTTTTCGGATCGATTGTGGAATATGACACGGTCGAAAGTCTTTTTAGCCTCCTGTCGAACGTTAATGGCGATATCTGTAAGGAGGGTTGGTCTTCCACTCAAGCCGCAAGAACTGTGATTACCCGTTATGCGGACGGAGCCGAGCTGTGGACGCGACATGGCAGCGCAGGTAGGACAGGTCACCACGTCCAAGGCGTTCGGCTCGCGGGGGAGGGTTGAGGGCAGAGACAAGAAGGCGATAGCGAGGCCGCCATGCTTTTAGCGCATGTTGATGATACGCTAGCGCTCACCGTATGGGCGTTCCGACTCCCGATGTGGGCGCATCATCAACTTACTACACACTCCACTCCTTCACATGCTCGGTTATTCTGTGCGTCTGACTTGGATTGGCTCCCGTCCTCGCACTAGTAACCTGTGCACTGAAAGGATCTGGATATGTCAAAGTAGGTGGTTACATTGTCGAAAAAGGGTGATAATATGAAGTAGCCTGGGTAACCGATTCGTCGTAAACAGCAACACCAAACTTTTGAGCACTGTCTATCTTGTCATCCCCCACTCCCATTTCAGCGTAGGATGTCTAACTTTCCAAGCCAACTACACGCCGGGTCATACCTATGTTGTCAGACCTCCATCTTTTCGGGCCTGGGTGAAGGCACGTTGAAGCCACTCCGAACAATCATCAGAGGTACCCACCCAGCAAACTTCCGATGGTTTGCCCATCCTGATACCTATGTCCACCGCTTCATCGTCTTTTTCAGTGACAGCTCAGGCCCTGGGGACTACAATGTTGCTTTGAGAATCGACAAAGGATGGGTCGCTTGACCACAATTAGACCATTCCCGCATAAAACTATGCGCGCAACTGGAATGGCTTCTGGTCGCACTAGCGTTGCACACCACCGCCTGGAGTGAGGCATCTCTGTTCGCCCATCTAGGATCAGCTTCGCATGTCGTTCGATCTTGGAAGTGGTCATCTTGATCGATTCAAAAACCACGTATTCCAGCCTGGACTGTTTTCTGCTATCATGCCATTAACCCAACAGGAAACAAAAAAGAGGGGAAATCGAAGCCACAACGCACTAGGAACGGTGATGCTTGGTACATCACCTCCTGTGCACGTAAAGGGGGTTTGATGCAGTACCAGTTGAGAAATCTGGATCTCACACCTCAGTCGGCCGCGCTTCAGCGCTTCACACCTGGTCGAGCGTTGCGTAATCAGACTTGGAGTTCTTAGGAACGCTGGAGACTGGTCTGTAATCTGTGTCCTCGGGCTACTGAAGATTGCACCAGGTGGGCTGATCTGGTCGTGGTGCCTTGGCATACAAGATTCTTCATGGAGCATGAACGAGGCCAAAGACTTTGGCTCATCTTTTGAAACCCTAGATGTGTTCTCTCGAGCAGGGAAAAAGACCAAGACTATACCCCCGAGGCCAACTACCACCGTATTCGATCACCCCGAAACCAGCATCAATTCGGAATCAAATTTTCTTCGCAGTGGGGGACGCACACAGGCACGAAAAATGTCCCGGGCAGGATTACCTTACCTTGATACCATTTTCGAGTCGTTGAGAGGTCGGGCACCACATGTAATGTATAATGCAAGCAATATGACTCAAGGAGACGGCACTGTCATTTCCCCGGGCATTTGGCACTGCAGTGTTCCTCCAGTTTCGCGTAGCACCGTGATTCAATAAAGTCTGACAAAACGCTCGTAGAGGCATTCCCTGTACCCACGGCCACTCGCTGATAACCCAGTTCGCACGCTCGTCTACTCTTTCCCTTCTCGACTCACTGTTTATTTGAAGAAAAAACGCATCAGCTTGAATTCCGTTATGTGATCGACGACTTTCAGTCTTTTGTGCGACAATCACCCCATGAATCTTGCAGGCACAAGTGCAAGACTAGAAATGTTAGCTATACATAGGGCACAAAAAAATCAATGAATACTCATACTAATGGCGTCAGCGAAGCCGCGAGCCAGTCACCAATTCTCGCCCCTTGTCCACTGCTCCCTGCAGTGGCGGAGGGTGTCGGCGGGGTGTCGACGTTCTTGGTACGTCGGGGTATTCCAGCTTACGACATCCCAGTCACCAGACGCGGGGAGGCTCCATGAGATCTGTGGCGAAAAATCCCGAATGTGTAGTAGCCGAGGAACAGACCGACAAAAAAAAAAGGTTCGCCACAAATCCACATGCCCCATGGACTAGACCTGTCATGCTTGATGACATCATTCAAAACGCTGCAGTAGAGAATGGCCTGCCAATGGTGCGTCGAGGAGACGAGGTAACGATACTGTGGTGACATTCAGGAGCCTTCCAAAGTTTTTTTCTCACCTCGTTCCCACTTAGCCCGCCACAGGCAAGTGACGAGAGTCCTCATTACGCCACTCCATGGTAATTCCTCCGGGACCAACACATCACGCGGACTTCGAACGAATGTCAGGAACCCTCCGGTGGCCTGCAGCAGAACCTAAACCACAAACTAGTGAGGGGTCCAATGATAGAACCTACAATTTTGCTACCTTTTTTCTTTGTCAACAAATGGAGTACTTCGTGTCAACTGGCTCGACTCAAACCCAGTATTCTTTCTTGCACGAGGTGGCTAAATATACGGATGATCCTAGCTTGCGGCATATGATCGGGGATTTTCGACCCGGCCTTTTAACTGCAAATGAATTCGGATGTGGAACGGTGAATCATTAGGAATCCTACCAGACGCTGCCGAGACGAACGCATGAAATCTCGGTTCTTTGCCCCCGCGTGCGTGTAGCGCCATCGCATGATGCGGATGGATCATGACCAGCGCACTGGGCTGAGTCGCTCCCCGTGGTTAGCCCAAGAATACGCTATACTCAGCCTGGATGGTTCCATAGGGTGACCCTGCGGTCAAGAAAGCGCGACCGAATACACTGGCAGAAGTCGGACGAGCAGACAGGTGCCACCGTCATCCCATCGCAGTAGCGAATATGATTGGGCCGGGACCCCGCCCACCGAGCACAACGTACTGACGGTATGCGTGTGGGAGACTCGGGGACTCGGACGCGATATCGGAGATGCTCATTCGGGGGAACTGACAAGGATGATGGAATACCCCCGCGGCTTCGATCTCGCAGACATTGGGTCCGGATGCGTCACGGGTCGCTAAACGCGGAGAGGGTGCGACCGACAAACCTCCATCATGATCGATGCAAAGTTTTGCCGTCGATGCGGCGCCCGCGACGTGGGAGTCTCAGTCATGGCGCCACTGCCAGCACTACAGATTCGGATACGTGCCATCGGTGGGCCATCCCCCCTACCTCCCCCGGGCGCGATTCGTGTTGTGCTGGACGCATTATGGGAGGTGGGTTTACCCGCCCCCACGGTGGACTCGAGCCCCACCGCACCACAGAGGCTCGCGGGAGACGCCCACAAGTCGTTTCGCGTAACCTGGACTCGGTCTCTTAGTTTTTCGCCAGTAAGAACCGGATGAAAAGGGCCACATACAATCGTCGGCTGTCCTTTTTTTTACCACTCCACAGACACGCGCCCGCCACGCCCGCCGTACCTTATCGTGCGGCGTGCGCAACCGAGCTACTATAATAACCCAAGGTACGCGACGCAGTCCCGCACTATGGCCGTTTTCCCCTCGAGAATTGGAGTTGGTGCCGTCTTTTCACAGCGACTGAGGAGCAGAACAAAGGGGATTTCGGACTTTTAGGCAGCTCCGAGGGAGTCGTACAGTTTGGCCCGGCTATTTGCATACTCGCCTCTTCTGAACGGTGTCTCGAATCCTCGATGCGAACACCATGGGCGCGGCGCGTCCCGCGCCCGAAGTACTACCTTGCAAGGTGTGAATCTGAAAATGGCATCATTGTGATCCCGTTATGCGACTGACACATCGGATTCCGGGACGCCGAGCCTGTAATAAATGATAACGTGCCGGCGTACACATGTATTCCCTAGATGGGCCAGAAGGTGAAGTGCTCACATCATGATGCAACACCGTTGTCGGTCGTAATTACATCCCGTTCGAGGTCCAAACGGTCACATGTACGTTATTTCTTGTTTCTTTCCTCGTAAACACGACATAATCGGACTGGAGTGCGCGCAACTACCGATGCGGACGCCGTCGTGCACAAGAAATGGCGCCCGAAGCAATTTCTGCTACCGTGTAACGAGGGTCCCACGCACGAGACCGACACACGATACATAACACGATACCTTCTCAGGTGAGGAAACAGGCGGTCCTGTGACGTGTGTTGGGTCGTCGGAAACCTGGCAACACACTTTCGGGAGCTTTCGGTTGCGCGTTACAAGGGAGGAAGGGTGTCCCGAAAACGTCGGGTATCAGTGCCAGGATAAGGGCAACGCTGGAGAGAAACCTCACGCACAATGCTCTCGGCGTCACGCGACTTTCCTATCAGGATGCTAGATTCGGTTAGTGCCACCGTCAAATGCGAGCGAGACGAAACGCGCGTGGGGTCGAGATGCTCCACCGTGGGGAAACCCGGGAGGGAAGACTCCGAAGTGCGAGACGACCTCACTTGTAGAGTGCTGCGGCGCAGACATGGCAACATGGTATTGTATGGTTGAAAGGCCTTCTGTTCGCGAAGTGTCAGGTGCGGTTTGGAGAGAGGCTAGGCAGGAAGACACCACATGACAGCAAGCGGGTGAAAGCGAAAGCCCACAATCGTGCAATCGATCGGGAGATGGGCAGGCTCAAGAGATGCGAGCAA
This sequence comes from Boletellus aff. emodensis, assembly GCA_038093915.1. NCBI lineage: Eukaryota > Fungi > Basidiomycota > Agaricomycetes > Boletales > Boletaceae > Boletellus > Boletellus aff. emodensis. The sequence continues at coordinate 21,776 of JBBPTA010000102.1, forward strand.
GTACGTACGGCGTGCACTCACTGTCGAAGCCAGCCAAAGTGACACATGCCATCGAGAAGCCCATGAGTACATTAAAAGTCATCACATACATGACGGGCATAAACGAGAACGGCGCGAAACCCGACCTTGCGCGCATGAATTACGCTACACTCGACACATTATCGTCAGAGGCCCTTGAAATCGAGGCTGGGGTGCGATCACTTACCAGATAGAGTCACAACCATCGGCAGCAAGGACAAATCTAAATGCTCGACCTTGCAACCGACGTCAGTAATCCGCTCTCCCGACTTATACTTCCGCCGCGTGGTACATCCGAGTCCGAGTCCATGGTCGAGCATATTATCTGGCTGATCCAACTGAGTCCCCAGGCGCCAGCGCGCGTCATGATCCAGAGTGCCACACGCACGCCAGGGATCAGTCGTACTACATCACGAACGTCCCAGATGTCCCTATGATACGTAATCTGACCTTGCTCGTTAAAACAGAGTCGCGTCATGACAGGAAGTTGGAAGTGGAGCGGCGACGGCAGGGAAAGAGGTGTCCCTGGTATCAAGAGACACGGCGAAGCCGGGTCGGATAGGGACAGCTGAGATTCAGCAGGAGAGGACAGGGGACGACGCAACATGAGCGTTCTGGGCGTTCTGTACGTGGTATGAAGGTCGGGAAGAAAGAGGATGTTGAGCGTGCACTCGACAAAGCTCTTCTTGTGACCATCTAGAGCGGTGCGTAAGATGACGGCGATCACACAGGGGAGAAAGAGGCCACCAAAGCTCTCCGTCTCGCTGACGTCGTCTACCTCCGCCCAGCTACGGATCGCCTTGAACCATGGATCGTCATCGAAACTATTTGGTGGACGCGCTCTCAGAAGGGTGTGGAGAATTGACAATGGTCGGGGGACATCGACGACGCAACAGCGACGGGTGAGCGAATGGATGTCAGAGATGAACGCACGGGATGTAGCAGTGATCAGCGGGTTCTCGTATCTAGGAGCCGTGGATTATTGTCCGACGGGAGGGCAGTTCACGCACTTACACTGTCCTGGGGTCAGGTCATCTCCACAACCAAAACGTGGGAGGACGCGCCTGCACGAGGGTCATAAAAAAACTCGGAAGTCCCTAGGAAACTAGGGAAAGCAGCGTCATGGCCACGGACCTCGACGGTGGCCGAGCTCCTGTGGATAATGGATAGCTCCCCTATCGAAGGGGACTTGTGTAGTGTCACCTGGGTGGGGACAGTTGGGAGCGGAGACGGTTCAGGACGGGTATTTGCTATGGACATGGATGTACACGCTGGCGAAGGGGCAAATGATAGAAGGACACCACCACCGCAAGCAGAGCAAAGGAGGGCAGCGACAGACCCACCAATTTAAAATCGTACCAGTCGGGTCTGCCAGGTGCCATGTTTTGACATGTATTTGCTGGTATAATAGATTAGTAGTGTCACATGCCCCTATTTCACTTGATAATCAGCCGCTCCTTTGACAGTGCGCCGTACTCCATTGCCACGGTCTGCTCCACATGCACCCGCACATCTAGCTCCACATCACGAGGCGAGTTCGCTGAATACTCCATATCAATCGGTGTTTTCTGTCCTTCGCACTGTGAACGTAATTCAGCGACAACAGGTCGCCCAGGCTGAAATGGTCCAGTGAGGATGATATTCTCAAATCGAGCTATCTCGGCAGGTTCAGAGAGTTCTAGACGGCGGAGATTATAAGCCTCTTGGTGTTTGGAATCCAGGGGAAAACAATACACGCCTCTTAGATGAATCAAGATCCGTTGACTCATTATCCAGGTGACCGCATATCCCAATGAAGCTCTTATGAGAAAAATCGCATATTTTCGTCGGTAACGGCAGTAGAGAGCTTTTATTGCCACTCACCCAGCAGACTGAACGCCGTGGACACCGTCTTGAGAATAAGCAATTTGATCGGATATGATGACAAACTCACCTGCACAGCTTCCTCGCTTGCTCGGTAGAGGACTAGATTGAAGACATTGACAGCTTCGGAGAATGCTCAGCACAGGAAGGACCAACAACAGGGTGAATAGACCTCACCTGTCAGAGCCAGGAAATATCCGAGCCCGTCGTAAATCATTCTACAAATCAGGGTCCCGTCAACGCTGTTTCGCAATAGGCCGTCAGCCCTTACGTTCTGATCAACCGAGACAACCTAGTACGATCGAAATGGGTCCAACTTAGCGTCCGCTTAACGAATATGGGTAAAACCAACAAGACCCACCTCCCATTAATAGAATTATATCGCACGAGGTAGATTGTTGAAATGGCCAATGACCCACTGTCCCAGAACATTGATGCGACATAATACAGCCATGCGGTCGGATATGGACCGCCATTCCCAGGAGTACAGCTAATGGGCGGTCAACGCGTGTTCATTCGGCACTCGATAGCACTCACCTTCCCTGTAGTTACGCGGAGCATACGATTAATCGTGCCTTGGTGATATAGCAACCGTACTACACTCACTCTGTGCGTGACCGCTAGAATGATGATTTCAGTGATTTCCATGTGGTGCCCAACAATGGAAACACTTACGAGCACGATTATACATGTTGGTAAACCACTCAAACTGTGCAAATATGTTAAGTAAGGTCGAGCGGCAAACGGAAGAGCATGCTGACTGCTGTCGTGACGCAGAAGGCCATGACGAGCATGATGCCGACATTTGTCTCCCTCCGAGCAATGTTAAATGTTCTTTTTGAGAAAGGCGTTGAGCAAGCTAGTCAGAGAACGAAAAGGATGCTTACCTGACGCCGAGGATTACTTGCGATATCATAGTTTGGAGAACTAAAAGACTATTGAGTAAAAAAATAGCGAAGCGCGGGCTCAAGGCTGGGCCGAACCTTTGAAGATGGGTGCTATCACATAGTATTGTTTACAAGACTCGGGGGTGAACGAGGTGGCGAGAACCCCATAATTGCTGACAACCATGACAACGATACTAACATAACTGTCGTCCGATCAGAGGAGACAAACAAGCTAGCTGGGCAAAGGCAAGACGCACCGAATGAGAAAGAAAAGAACGCATCCCAGGCTGAAACCAAAGTGGATGGTCAACCATCATCCGTGCAAGGACGAATCCGCGAGATCAGCACCTTGGGCGGAAGATGTCTGATTGACTTCGATAAAAACGCAACTCGGCGGGTAGTGTGAGCAAGTAGCTGGGATGCGGTGAGCGACAAAGCAAATGCAGACGAGAGACGGGGACTCACTCGTAGCCAGCGATCGAGAGCGAGATCACTCGCAGGTATTTTTCAGACTCTGCACCAACACTCATCAGGAATAGGCTGTGGAAAAGTTTGAACTCGAAAACAAAAAGGGTGAGCTAATTTATATCGCCTCGCTCACGATGCCGCGATCTTGCAGAATGCCGTCCGCTGCCGTTAATGAATAGCAAGGGTGCTGTTCCCAATGGGGATAGAGGTGAGGACGGACCTGAATGGGAAAAGGGCGCGTCAGCATCCGTCTGTCGAGATGAAACAGTGTTTATAAACTTGCAGTCCCATCGCCACCGAATCTCTCGCTCTCGTAGCGCATGTCAGCTACAGCCCGTTTGAAATTGAGAGTGCCTTGCTGTACTTCCTGAAACAGCGCCCATTCCGGTGGGTCCGATGGACCCATCGCATGGCTCTGGCGGTTACATGACACGATCGTTTAAGCACTCCTAAATACCGCTCCGCCGAGCCCGCCCTGCAGCCTTAATCGTCATTCCCAACCAATGGCAGCTCTGCCGAGCGTGGCCCTGCAAGGAGCCCAGCACCGACCAGCCACGCCAAATAACGGCCCGAATCAGCTCAACCGACACCGTAAATGCCACACCATGTTGATGGCTCTGCACCAGGCGTTTGCATCGTCTAGTTAGGGGCGGTGCGCTGGACGCCTGGGGACTCCCCTGGACACTTGTGGACCCCGGAAGGCTTGGAGCGCGCCGGGCACCTGGAGATCCTTTAGCCGCTTGCGAACATGGAGCTCGTGAGAGTGTGCCAGAGCTTGGGGGAGTATGCACTGGCAGGGAACGCGGCAGTGGAAACAGCGGCACGGCGAGCAGAGTGTGATGGAGCAGGGATGTGAGGGTGACACATAGCGCAGTGCAGGAATGTGGGTACGGGTACTAGCCCTGGACGGTTTACCTGTCCCGCGGCAAAACGGGGCGAGCGGAGACAGTAGCACTCGATGGTGACAACGAGATGAGGTGAGAGCATGGCGTGGACACACGAATGCGGCGCACTAGCAGACAACTCATCTGCTGGCAGACCATGCTTGCAAGGGCACGATACACGCGCACGAGCACGGTTCGACTAGCAGACCGTGCTCGTGAACACCCTGGGAGAGACGGGGTGCGGGCGCGACGCGTGTGCACAAGCAAAGTGTTTACTGGTGGACTGTCCTCGCGAACATGCTGGGTGAGATGGTGAGAGTGAGCGGCGAGGCTGTGAGCACGCTGGGCGTGGCGAGACCGGGCGACGTGGGAGATAGGGGCACGGTGGACGATTCAATCTCCGCGCCAATATGTGGCAGTGTCAAGTCAACAATGCCTCGACCTCGAGGCTGCGGCACCCGGTTCCAGACTGCCCTCCCCCAATTGTCTGCGCTCGCCTTGTCTGCCAGTTGTCGCGCTTAGCCCCCGATACGGTAACAGCCGAGGACAACGCTTCAGCGATGGATGATGTACGTCTCATCAAGTTGGCTAGGCATTATACAAGAGGTTTCATCGGCGAACTTAAAACAGTTTGTAGGTCTCACCGTTCTCGCTATTTGATATCAACTTGTCTAACTGTGACGCATCACAGCGGAAGACCCACCGCGCTGTCTGAGCACCCCTCTTGCCCATCGTTTGAAGATGCTCGTGAATATTCCATAACTACGGAGAGTGGTGTCAATTATCGTGGGGCTCGGAACGCCGTACGTTTGCATTTTCCTCTACTCTAGACCATTCTCCTAGCGTGCAATGCGTGGTGGTGACAAGTGCTGTATGCTTACTGGAAAGAGGGATGCTAGCGACGGGTGGAAGTTGCACATATCGTTCCACAATCAACTCAGAAATATTGGGGAAGAGGGTGACAAGGGTAGGCATCTGTCGGATCTTCTGTCGGCCAACGCCGGAAACTTGGGCAGCAATCCCATTCTGCGGGTGTCAGGACAGTCTTGTTGGTGTCTACCGATGTCTGCCTCCCTGAGCTCTTGGCGGGTAACTCGATTCGTCGACTCAAGAACATCACGACGATCCACCATAGCTGCCAACAAGCTTTTCTTGTGACTTAAGCCCATCAAAGTGTGTTCACCCCACCTTTGCCCCCGTGTACTTTCCGAATGTCCGTCCACAGGGTGTCTGAAACAAGTATCGTGTATGCGAAGCTCGACAGGGAATGATCAGAAGGCAGAAATTGGCATACCCAATATTGTCACGTTCTCCACAAAAACGGACTTACCTCTCCCTAGCCCGGTTCTTCTTGCACTTCATGCGCTTTGCTGCGAGGTGGAAACTTTTTCTCGACCACTTTCACATGCAATTGACCGTAGTGGATCTTAGCAGAGTCCAATTCAACTGACACAACAGTGAGACCAGGCTGAATAGGATAGATAGCACGCATCAGCTGGTCGAATATTGCAAGGATGAACGGAAATTAAAACAGGACGTTGATAAGGTGTAGGCGGACTTAGCGCGAGTGGGCCTATCAGTTGGCAGGGGACCATGTCTCCTCCGCATCTGGCTGGGTTTTCCCAGCGCCAAGATATCCTGCTCGATCGAGCCACCGAGCACGCCTTGATAGATTGAGAATCTGGAGATTTCTCGCATGTAGGCTCACGATCCACGCTCCGTCAGAGGCTTCCTGTGTACGCTGTCTCAGATTCCCCATCGCATGGCTCTGGCGGTTACATGTCATGATCGTCTTAGGCGCTCCTAAATACCGCTCCGCCCTGCGGCCTTGATCGTCGTCCCATCCCCGACCACTGGCAGCCTCTTTGGAGCCACTGCCGAGCGTGGCCCAGGCAGAAATCCAGCACCAACCAGCCACGCCAAATAACGGCCCATCAACTCAGCCGACACCGTAAATGCCGTATCGTGTCGTTGGTGGCTCTGCACCAATAACGCTGCGGTGTTTGCATCGTTGAGTTCGGGGGCCTTCGTGCTCGTCGGGAGGTCGTCGAGGACAAAGTGCAGTAGGGGGAACAGCGCATTGTCTTGCACCTCCATTGCGTGCTTCTCCAACTCCCGTCTCCACGCCAGATACTCGCACTGTTGCGTCACAAACCCGTACTCTGCCAACGACGACAGCAAGTCGTTGAACGTCGGAAGTGGGTTAGCGACGACGTGCAACACCGTTTGTGTGGCGTTCGGAAGTGGGGCCACCGCCGCAAGTGCTGTGCACCGCGCGACATGGTCGACGGGCACCATGTTTACCGTGTTGTTGATGTCAGGGACGAGCCCGAGCTGAACACACCCCTTGACAAGTCGCCAAATGAAATCATCCGTATTGGTCACTGCGCGCTGCATCAACGAGAGATGAATTTCAGGGAACCATGCAAACACACCTGCTGTCTTTGAATCTCCGACAACATACCCGGGCCGGACAATATGTCCTTTCAAGCCTCGCTTTCCCGCCTCGAGTAGCAGCTTTTCGGACACCCATTTGCTTTGGCCATATCCACTTTTGAGGCCTGCCCTCGCGCCCTCGAGGTCGTCGTCTTCGGGTATGCCCCTCCGTTCGGCACCCGCGTGCGATAACGAGTCAGAAAGTTGAACATAGCGCTCAGTATCGATGGCCGATGTCGAGGAAACGAAAACAACATGTTTTTGTTTCGTCATTGAAGCGAGCTCGACTGCAGTGATCGTCCCAATCACGTTCGGCGATCTAAGTCTCTCGTACGGGTAAACCCAGTGCACCTGTGGGTTCTGAGTTCAAACTTCCGACAGGAACTGATGCAAGACAAACCAGAGCGCCATTATGCAGCACCACATCGGCTTCGCCCGCAACTCGATTCCACGTGCTTTCGCTCAAGCCAAACCGTTCTTGTCCAAGGTCCCCGGTGACTACCTCGAGCCTCCCCGAGGCTACCCATTCCTCGTCCCAGACACCGCGATCGGTCGATCCTTGCTTCAATCGTTCCAGCCCTTTTCCAACCGAAGTAGACCGCACGAGACAAATGACTTTCTGCACTCTTTGTCGGCGCTGGAGGAGATCTCGAAGGACAAATGCACCGAGGTACCCGGTAGCCCCCGTAAGGAATACTGTCAAGGTACGCGTTTCAAAATCGGAAGATAACGGTGGGTAGAAACTACGCAGGCGAGAAACCAGTTTTTCGAAATCTTGTCCGTATTCGGCAACGACAGGCGTGATTTGTCTCCGCGTGTCATCTACCGTGTGCACCGGGGTGGGCGGAGTCGAATTTAAGTCTCGAGGGGCAATACCAAAGTCTGGAGCACGCAATGTATCCACGGCCTCTGCCAAGCCACTGATGGTCGGCTGGGCAAAGATGAGACCCAGAGGTGCCTCGACGACGAATGCCTTTCGTATCTCGAAAATGAGTCGAGTTGCTAGGATCGAGTGTCCGCCAAGATCGAAGAAACTCTCGTCCAACGGTATTGTCTCTGGTGGGTTGGGTAACACCTCCGCCCATATTGAACATAGCTTCTCTTCTGTGGCGCTGGTGGCTCTTTTATTATCGTCCCTGAGGGCTGCTTTGTTTTCAGCCTGAGTGAGGTGGGCATGAGCCGTATCCGGAAACGGAAGCGCTGGTTTGTCTATTTTCCCATTGGGGTTAAGCGGCATCCGACGAAGAGGAACGAATACTGGCCGATGCTAGGCGTTAGCCTAAAGATCGACACCGAAGCGCATCATCGACGCACGTGAAGGAATGCTATAGCTCGGCAGTTTTTTCTTGAGATGATCCCTGATGTCTTTGATGAGACGCCTATATTTTGGTATACTTTTGATCCCGTCAGCCTCTTCCGCGTCACTGAGCTCACTTGTGAAACCGTTCAACAGCGCGCCCTCGAGCGGCACAAAGTAGCTAACGAGTATCTTTTCTTCATCTTTGTCTCTCCGCACGAGCGTCACGTTCTCGCGGACGAGTGGGTGCTGGCTCATCAAGGTGTCAATCTCGCCCAGCTCGATTCGGAAACCGCGTATCTTGACTTGGTCGTCCGCGCGTCCCGTGCACTCCACACGACCGTCGGGAAGGTAACGCCCGAGATCGCCCGACCTGTACATCCGATCGCGGATCCCCTTCCAGTGCCGTGACTCGGGCCCAGCGAGGCCCTGCAGTGGGTGCAAGATTGTGTCCCTCCGCGGCGGTGACGACGCAGCAAACCAATTCGAAACAAATTTTTCCTTGGACGCCTCGGTGTCGAGGTAGCCCTCTGCCAAGCCACCCGAGCGCACATAGATCTCCCCGACTTCGCCAACCGCACACGGCACGGTCTTGTCTGACCGATTGACCACAAGCAATTGGACATCGACCATGCCCTCGCCGGCAGGCATGATGTCCTTCTGGGTCACAAGGAAAGTGGGATCCTCAGATACCGGTGGGATGGGGAAATAAGACACTGCACGCTGTGTTTCTGTAGTCCCGTACATGTTGATAATCTGAACATTGGCAGCAAGGGACTGGAGCCGAAGACAGTCGCGTTTGGTGAGAACATCACCGACGAAGAAGGCGCTGCGAAGAGAAGGAATCTGTCGGGTAGCTTGCGCGGAGAGAAGTTGACCCATCGCAGGGGTGAGGTGAGTAACGGTGATCTTGTTTTCATCCATCCATTCCGCGAGTCGGCCCGGTGTCCCAATGTCTTCTGCCGTAGGAACGTAGAGCTCCGCACCGAGAAAAAGGGGTGTGAAGACTAATAGAGATGTGAGCCGCGAAAACCACTATAGAATACTCGACGCTCACTATCTCGCTGAATAGGGTCATGAGCAATGCCACTGAGCATGGTGAATTTGGAGAAATCGCCCAGCGCGAACCGTTCGCCCATCCAAGGGAAGAAATGAGTCAAACTATAGTGGCGGCCCTGGACGCCTTTTGGGATGCCCGTGCTACCACTAGTAAAGGACAAGGTACCGACACTATCAGGTCCAAGGATGACATTCGGGTCAGTTTCTGAAAGGTGGTAACGAGATTTGAGCACGTCGACGCCGTTGACGTTCCCTCCAAGAATTTCGCCAGTTGGCGAAAACTCGAGCGCGGGAACTTCGACGCGAATCTTGAGGTCCTTTGAGAGAAACTCGCGGACGCTGGGCCCTATCCTCCCTGCCCCAGCGAGAACGACGAGCCCACGAGGCCGGGCGACTTGCAGGTATATCTGCTGTCGTGCTGGAGGGTACGCAGGATCTGGAGGGTAGTGTATGAATTGGTTGATTGGCGTTGGAGATAACACCCAGAGGCCAACACACCAATGACGGAAAATGTCGCGCCGGCCTTCAAGACTGCCATGACGGCAACAACAAGTTCCACGCTCCGATATGCGTAGATCATCACGACTTCTTCTCGCATGACACCTCCCTGAAGAAGGTGATGTGCCAGGACGTTGGACGCTCGCCTGATGTCGCCGTACGTGTAGATGCGTGCATCCTGTTTCTCGTCTAGAGTTGCGGAGGAAAGGCTCTGGATCACACATGATCGGTCCGGCCAGCGGATCGCGTTGCGCGAGAAAACGTCTGTTATTGCCCCCTTCCAATCACACCAATGGAGATCTGCAGTTGGGTCGGGCAGATGGGCCCTTTGGCCATTGGTCAGTAAGGACACTGACCCCACCAGGGCAGCGGGGTTTGCGGAAACCTTTCGCAGTAACACTGAGAGCTGGTCAACGATGAACGAGATCCGGACGGGGCTAAAGAGCAGAGAATTGTAGAGGATGCGGAGTACTAAACGGGGGACGAGGGGAGAACGCGTCGTCGCAGGGGGTCGCGTGACAAAGATGGTGAGGTCGGATGTAAGACTGGTTGAACGGATAAAGTTCTCGCGAAGTTCGTCAGTCTCGTCAAAGAAACGGACACGAAAGAGCGGACGAGCGTTTTCCATCGCGTCATGCTTGTCCCTACGCAGGGCTTGAACGATGGTCTCGTAGGGAAGAACGTCGGCCTCTGCCTCCTTCTCGACAAACTGGACTCGTTGGACGATAGTCCAGAAAGTATTGGATGGATCGACAGCCAACCGCAAGATCAAAGGTGCACTGGCCGCGGCAGATGAAGAGCCGATGACGATGTCGGTGTCCCCAGTATAACGATGTAACAATACAGTGAAAGCGGCGAGGAGGAGGTGGAATGGGGAAGGAGTGTTTTGCGCGTCATCGTCCTCTGCAACTCCGCCGTCTGCGTGGAGAGCGAGCTTTAGCAAGGCGAGGGATGTTTGTTCGGGAAGATCGGCTGTGTGAGCAGCTTCGATTAGTTTGTTAGTTTCAGCTGGTCGTGGATAATCGGTGGGCAAGGATATCGACGGGATGTTCTGCAGCCTCGCCAGCACCCTGGAGACAGCATCCGATGCCATCGCGCTGGATGCGTTCGAGCAAGAAACCAGATTAGCGCGAAAAAATCGCACACATGACTCGACCACCAGAGATTACTAGACAACACTACCATAAACGATAATCTCGGCGCGATAGCACATGGTTCGGCCGACAACTCCGTCTGGGTTGCGGATCAAAGAGATCATCCCAAGTTTAGATTGTTCCTCCAGCGCCCCTCCAAGGCGGTAACGACGCCAGTAACAGTTGCTGAACGAAGCACAGAAAACGACGAGATCCTGCTTTAATCGTCGTCTAAGATCAGGCTCCAAAGGCGAATCATGTGGTCACGGTAACCGC
>JBBPTA010000103.1:0-26958 GCA_038093915.1 Boletellus aff. emodensis
TTCCGCAACTTTGGCTCCATTCTCACTTTTGCATTTCTCGGAACGGCGGTGTCTGCCTTGGGAGTCGGGTGCGTGCGCACGAATGCCAGGCGACACTCGCTTACCTGCTTTAGTGCAGTGTGCTCGTGTACCTTTATTCGTTTCTGGGGCTAGAATCGTTGGACGTCACCTTGCTAGAGTGTTTAATCTTCGGCTCCACGCTGTCTGCTACAGATCCTGTCACCATCCTTGCCATCTTTCAACAGTACAAAGTCGACCCAAAACTCTATACGATCATTTTCGGCGAAAGTCTTCTCAACGACGCCGTCAGCATCGTCATGTATGAGTGAGTGTGTCAGCCTGCTATTCTCCACATTAGCCCCCTGAGTGCTTCACAGAACCCTGACACAATTCCATGGAACGGAGATTTTCTTATCGTCAGTCTTCCATGGAATCGGCATCTTCCTTCTCTCCTTCAGCGTGTCGATGGCGTTGGGTGTCTGTTTCGGCCTTGCCATGTCCCTCGTGTTGAAGCACTCCTCTCTGTGCCTCTATCCCTCCATCGAGTCCTGTCTTGTTGCACTCTGTGCCTACACATGCTACTTCTTTTCGAATGGTCTCTCCATGTCTGGCATCGTCTCTCTCCTCTTTTGTGGCATAACCCTGAAGCATTATGCGTACCACACCATGTCTCGCAAGACGCAACGCACGACCAAGTACATATTCTCCACGCTTGCACAACTCTCGGAGAACTTTATCTTCATATACCTCGGTCTCTCCCTTTTCACGAGTCCGCCCTCTTCTCAACGCGTGACGAATTACGTGAAGCCGCTCTTCATTGCCGTTACCACCGTCGCCGTCGTCTTCACTCGCTACATTGCCGTCTTTCCGTTATCCGAGGCTATCAACTTTTTCACAAAGCATGCCCGCGGACAGCGCAACGAAGAACTCCCGCACTCGTATCAGATGATGCTGTTCTGGGCTGGACTGCGTGGCGCCGTCGGTGTTGCCTTGGCAGCCGGGTTCAAGGGGGAAAACGCACAGACCTTGCGTATCACCGTTCTCGTCGTCGTCGTCCTCACCGTGATCGTGTTCGGGGGGACGACCGCTCGGATGCTCGAGATCCTCGGTATCAGGACGGGCGTCGAAGACGAGGCCGCAAGCAGCAGTGACGAGGACGCCACGCCTGGACGGATCGCGTGGCCTAGTCGACGCACGTCTGGTGGGTGGAGCCGGCACGACGACGACGACGGGATGCCGTACTTTTCACCGTCACAACAAGGCTACGGCCGTGCGGCAGGGCGGATCGGAAGGCACTACGCCACGCGTAGTTATAATCACCACGCACTGTCGTCTCCTATCGCCACCAACGTGTTTTCGATGGCGTCCTCAGATTCGTTCGACTCTGATGGGGAGGTCCTTCCGATGGCGACGACGACTTCTTCCGCTGCTGGTGACCCTGAAGGGGCCCGTGCCGATGGCGATGGCCACGGTCAGGAGCACCCTCCACAGCAGGAGCAAGGGGGCAGCGCGGCAGCGGTCGGAGAGGACGGAAAGTGGTTCCAGGCACTGGACGAACGATACTTGTTGCCCCTGTTCTCGAACGCGACTGCCAGTCGAACGTTCCACGCGCGCCGTGCACGTCGGAACGCTTCCCTGGCTCAGATACAGGTCCCAGGCGTCAGCGGGGGAGGGGTTCGGGATTCTGAAGACGAGCTCGACAGCCCGGCGGTCGACCTTACGGCGCACGGCAGTGCGACGGAGTTGTCTCCGCACGAGTTTCCAAGAACGCAGTCCCCCGAAGAACAGAGTCGCTCCGAACGCGGGCTAGGCACCCCCACGTTGCGGAACGGGGCTGGGAGAGAGGATGGTCAGAGTTAGGAGCCGTTCATCTCCGTGCGTAGGTAGACAAGTGTTTTTGCCAATAGACAGCGTCTGCATACATCAAACCCTTCGAGCGCAGAGTTAAAAAATATATATATGGAGAGAAATGGACTATTCCCAAAGATACAGAGAGACATGGGCACCACCACCTCGTGGGGTCGGCCCGACCTAGTGTAAGTAATTTAGAATAAGCAAACTATGGACTACACCCGTCGCTCCACATAAGACACGTAGCGCTTTATAATAGATCTGCATTCTTCAGATGTGACCGTAAAATACTCTCCTCAACTGAGTCGCATTCATGAGCATCCACTTGGGATCTCATTAAAGCCACGGAGGAATGCTCACCGACACTTAGTGTTGCTGCAGTCGCCTTGGTGTCCTAAGATGAGCAATCAGGAGGTCAGATCTGAGACAGTTGAAAAATAGGGTTCTTCCCCTCAAGGCACAGGTACAACTAATAGTATCAGTCACATCGGCAGGATAGACTTACGATGACCGATGTGAAATAAGCAAAGAATGGCCGCGGTTCTGGTGAGACTAGCTTGAAAATTTCTTTGAAATGTGACTGAAAGTCTGAGCAAGGCGCACGCGATCAGGGCCCAACGGATTCGATGACTGGAAGAATGAATCACCCACATTTCATGACCGTGACTGTGTCATTTTTCCGATCCCCAAAACTCGGAATGTAATCTTTTATCCGCGCCCCACGTTTGAGTTTGTTGTGAAGGAGGTCGCATTTATTGAGGAAGAGGATTATTTGCGTTTTTGCGAGCAGAGGGGAGGAGCAGACAGAACGCCAGAGCTGATAGCTGTCCTCTAACCGGTTGACCTTGGAGTCTTCGCGTAGCGTTTCATCGAAACAGGATATTGGAGACAGAAATATAATCGCGTCCACATCATCAAAGTAAGATGCCCAGACTGCTCGCTGAACACACAAAATCCAGTGAGTGTCGAGGTTTGGTAACAGGCCACTTACAGAAGATCTGGTGCCGCCGACGTCATACATTATCCACTCCCTCCCACCTATGACAGCATGGTCAAGCGCTCTGGGTAGAGGAATGAATCACCAACCTTCGCCCATGATAAACTTGTGCTCCTGGAGGCCAACAGTCCGTAGTCGAGCACGGACAATATCATCGTCGGTGGGTTCGTAGTCAGAAGAAGCGATTCGCTCGATGTCTTCCAGAAAACTGGAGCATGCGTGGGGAAACAAGGGGATACCGTTACACTCAAGGCACTCACAATCCAGAAGAGTCCTCGATGCGTGCCTTCCGGTGCACCAGGATTTGCTGAACCACAGTATCGCTCCAAAGATTCTTCATGTCCTCCCTGCAACCGACGAGCACATCGGCAATTTCATAGTTTTCCTCCTCCCTTCTCCGCAGAGCCGGCTCAGGGGGACCATCGCCTCTCTGTGCCAGTCGAAACTTTTCCAAGGCGGTTTTCCAACCGTTCCTGGAAATGATACCAAACTCGCGGAAATGGGCTTCGGATTTGCCATCTTTGCCGACCGGGGCTACGGGAGCAGAGGAATAGACTTCTTGGGAGGCCGGACCAAGTCTCTTCTCCAAATCGGCCTGGACTCTTCGTAGAGGTGCGAGGCGCAGCTTCAGCAGGCGATGTTTGTCGGTGAAGTGATAGACGGAGGTGTGAGAAGACGGTTCCCAGTCCGAGTTCGGGTTGTATTCTGCGCCGCCAGGACGTCTGTCGTCGTCTGATAGAGACATTTCACGCAAGAGCATATCGAGGACGTGGACGGCATTGCGAATGAGATTGAGAAAGATGACCGCACGCCAGGCAGCCTTGTCCTGGGCCCACTCGTGACGAGCATACTGGAGCTGGAAATCTAGGCGAGAGGTTGAGTGCAGAGTGCAGGAGAGGCAGGGGAGGGCTGACTTTTCAACGTGGCCGACTTGCCTAGCGATTGAGCCGAAGGAAATCAAATGGGGCATGGGATGGACAAGCGAACACATACCGCTTTCACTCTGGCCGAGGAGAAGGACCTTGACTGGCTTCTTTTTCTTCTTCAAGGCAATGCGCTCCTGGCGGAGCTGCTCGTCGATGGTATCGCTCACCCTCCGGGCCTCTGCCTCTGCGCGCTCGCGAGTGTCCCTTGCTTCCGGCGTTTCGTCGAAAGGGGGGGCCAGGACGCATGCGAACGGGTCGTCTGAGCTCAGGCGGCGCATGAGAGCGAGGGGTGAAGAGCGACGAACGGTTGAGAGCCCGAGCCTCAAAAGACCGGTGACAAGCGCCCAGCGGACTACAAAGAAGGCCAAGTTGAGCCAACCCAACGTTGCCCACCCCTGGAACGGAACGGAATCTAGGATGACTACGCTAGGATTTCGAACTTGAATCCCTCGGCCTCCCACCACAGCTCGTGCGACCCGTCTCGCATTCCTGGGCGGAACAACGTGACCCAGCCTCGCACGGACACACCACCCAGTCCCGTTGCCCCGCGAGTGGCCCCCACGGCGCGCTGGTCGTCGCACAGGGCGGGCAGGACGCGACCTCGACGAGCTGGACGGGGTCGGCGCTGCCCGAGACGGTGGCGCCACTTTGCATTTGTTTGGTCCACTGGCTGAATAAAATGGCGACATGTGACTTTCCCGTGACCTCGCCCTCTCACCCCGTGACCAGCATCCACCCGAGCCCACTCGCGCCCTCCCCGCCCGTCCCCCGTCGTCGAGCCACCATGTCACATTCAATCAACCCCCAGCCACCGCCCAATCAACAGGCCTCCTCCTCTGCAAGCCCCATCTCCGCCTCCGCCAACGAGACCCCACAGCTCATCGATGCCGCACAGGTCACCAGTATCCTCAAGATATTTCAAAAGGTGTGCCGTTTCCCCGCACCCTTTTGTTGCTTTGTCGCAGCGCAGCAATCACTGATCACATGCACCACGTGATGATTGACCTTGGTCACGTTATGTCATGGCACCCGCCTCGTCCTACTAGAATGGCCAGGTGGATCTCGGGCCAGATGCAGCTCAGTCGCTCCAGGCACTCGCCCAGGGGCTGTTCCCTATGCAAGCCGCCAACCAACATCAGATCCCCCATCCAGCCCACCAGCTTCCTGGCTTCCCCCCTCATCCCCCAGGGCAGGCCATCCCAGGCATTGGGGATCCAGGTCCGTCGTCGCATCCTCGCGGTCCTCCCAACCTTGGTCAGCTCTCTGCTGTCGCCGCCGCTGCCGGACAGACACCGGCTATCCCCACCGGTCCCCAGGAAGACGAGGAAATCAGAGACGCCGAGGACGGCGACAAACCCAAGACTGGATCCTCCGGTACCGGCTCTGGTCGGACAAGAGGAAATCGACCCGCCGCGATGGGCACAGACGAGTGGGCTCGTCAGAGAAAAGACAACCACGTATGCTGATCCGTTCCTAACGTGACGCCGGACGCTTATTCCCTGCCCAGAAAGAAGTCGAGCGCCGTCGAAGAGGCAACATAAACGAAGGCATCAACGAACTCGGCCGGATTGTGCCAAACAGCTCCGGAGAAAAGGCAAAGGGGGCCATCCTCGCTCGTGCCGTCCAGTACATCCACCACCTCAAGGAAAATGAAGCACGTAATATCGAAAAGTGGACACTCGAGAAGTTGCTGATGGATCAAGCAATGGGAGATTTGCAGGCTCAGCTGGAAGAAATGCGGAGGTTGTGGGAGGAAGAACGTGCGGCACGGCAGAGGGCCGAAAATGAGCTAGAGGTCCTTCGAGGCGTTCCCCCGCATGGCGTTGCGACTGCTGTTGGTGCCCCACCGCGGCCATCTTCCCAGCATGGGCAGCCGAGTTACAAGTCGCGTTCCCAATCCGTCGAACGACACGAGGGAGCGTCGACAAATCGGAACGAAGGGCGAGCGGAGGGCGAAGCTAGGTCAGAGGTGGATGGCAACGCCGAGCCAGTGGATGGTAGACCGGGAAAGCGGTCGCGGGTGGACTGATTGATGCATGTTCCTTTTATCTAAGTTATTCACGAATGAAGTCCACTCACCCGATTTGTTCATCTTATACATCATGCAACTTGTACCACGCTTCGCACCCGACAAAATTTTGCACATCTTGAGGCATGTTGACCATACATCCGCTTTGCGTTCCTGGCCAACGTTACAGCGCCTCTCGAAAGTCGGGATGCACCGACACCTGTTGCATTGCTTAGTGTCCTACCAGTGTGATTGCTAGCACTGGTAGGGGGCTGAAGCGCTGAAGCCTGAGCCCACCGGATGCACATCAGATTAGTTAATATCCGAGCAGCCCGAGGCCAACAATCACACGGTATGTCAACGGCCCAATCGACCTCAAAGCGGGGCTAGCATCATGGGAGAATCCGTGCGGCCCGGGGTTGACACGTCCCTGAGTACCAATGTACACCGAGTCAAGAGTTGAGTCGTCCGGCTCCGAATGCTAGCACGCGTTCCCCGTCACCTCACACGAGACCCAGACCTGTTCTAAGCTGATCTGCAAGCTCGTCCGCTTCTTCTTCTTCTTCAGCGTCCGTGCCTGACGCCCTAGCCTCTCGTTCTTCCGCGAGGCATCGTTCGCACTGGCAGGGACCGAAGCCCCATTCGAGAAGCCTTCTGCGGCGCCCTTTGTAATCGTAGCTGGGGTCGACGTAGGTGATGAGAAGCTCCTCTCCCGGCTCGATCGCGGTCTTGGCAACGACCGTGATGCGTGAGAGCGCAGTGTGCTGATCGAGATGACGCACGGAGACGTTGGGCGTGCACGCGTGATTGAGATGCGAATGTAGCCGGTAGAGTCCGCCGTGCGCTTCGAGATCTAGAGGGGCCGTTCAGAAAGATGATTCGTGGAATTCGTGGACAAGGCTGAGAACACACTGACTGAGGCTCATGCGTCCCAGTCCACGCAGGAAGGCGGCGTACTCGAACAGCTCGCTCTGTATCGGCTTAGGGACTGGTCTTTTCAAAATTCTGGCCAACTTTCTCTGCTCGTCCGGCGCCTTGGGTGAGTTGAACGCGCAGAGGAAGAGTTCGTGAGCCTTTTTCCAACCTTGTTGATCAGGTTCGGTGCCCTTCTCCCTTCCGAAACAAAAAGGTTGGATTGCGGCAGATGGGTTGGCGGGACGACACACCGAAGTGCCCGGAAACGCTCTTCCATTCCGAGCTCGGCGAGGCCGTGTACGACCTCGAGGTCTTCATCCAACGTACCGTCGTCTCTTTGGATGGAGAGTAACAGTTTGCTTGTGCATTGCGTGAGGGCATGAAGGGCCATCCATTCGACGTTGCGCGCAAACTTAAGAAGCGCGGTCGATGCTGGATTGCGGGCCGGGCAGAGAAGGGGGTGCACTTTGTCCGATTGCGCGCGACAAAGGCGATTGCAAAACATGGCCGGACATGGCATGGATGACGCCGATGCCGGGCACGGGAGATGGAGTGGTGAATGGTTCCCCAGAGGAGTGGAGCAGAACGCACACGCTCTGGATGACTTTTGGAGGTCATAGACTTCCCTGCATGATTAGTGACCGAGCATGAACGTTGCAGCTCTGGAGCAGCGGTTACTGGAGACACACCATTCTGGGGCGAGTACGAAGGGAGCTTCTTTCCACACAACTTCGCCTTCGGCTATCTTTTCCGTGGCGACGAGGCCTTTGCCTCTGAAAGCATCAAAATGGTGGACTTTTATTCTGCCGCTCCATTTCGTCACCTCGAGACCCTTGTTGAGAC
This sequence comes from Boletellus aff. emodensis, assembly GCA_038093915.1. Classification (NCBI taxonomy): domain Eukaryota; kingdom Fungi; phylum Basidiomycota; class Agaricomycetes; order Boletales; family Boletaceae; genus Boletellus; species Boletellus aff. emodensis. Next base: position 7,541 of record JBBPTA010000103.1, read on the forward strand.
GGGACCTGGGGTGGTTTGCGATCGTTGGACTGGCTCCGCTGTTCTTTCCAGTTGTAACCAGACCTTCACTTTGTAAGATTTTTCTGACACGCTTCTCACTGATCGCCCACGTTGGGTAAGCTTCGAGGAGCAAGGTATGAACCTTGGCGACTCCGAGCGTCGGGTTTTCTCTCCTCAGTGCGATCAGCGCGATGCGAAGCTCTTGCTCCGACACTGCTGTACGGGCCATATTTCCGTGGTGCTTGACTGAAAATCCGGTTGGGGGACGGACCTTGGAACTGGTGATCACGGTAACGAATGCGCGCCGAGACCGTGTCTTACGTGCTGTCCGGATCAGCGCCCCAGGGGGTCAACACCGTGGATTTGTGAGCGCGGTTCAGTGTTTGCTTGGAACACGGCGAGGAACACGGCGAGGTTTAGTCGGCCGACACCTGGGCTAGGCTGCCACAGAGGCGATCCAAACTGTCACCCGGTAACAGTGGCCAATTGCACAGCCACTGCGTCTCATGTGGTTGAGTCTTTATCAGCAGCCACCCTCTGCTCTTGCATTGTCTTAGCGTTCACTTGTTCCATATGTATCGTCCTCGCACTTCTCGTGGCTCACTTGTTTCATGTATCGTCCTCGCGCTGTAATCTACCTGGGTCACCGTTGTTTCGCCGGCCTTACGTCGTGGCGCTTTCTCGTGCACTGAAGGCTGATTGGCCGAACGGAAATGAACGTTTTGGATTAGGAAACATGCCGATTGGCGGGTCTGTTACAGGCCACGGCCAGCGAGGTAATTGAGCGCTTGCGCTTCCCAACAGAACGAGACCAGTATGCGGGGATAAATTTAATGTTAACTCGTAATTAAGAAAATGATTAAGTAAACTGCAATGCTAAATTAGGCATGTCCATTATATTTGTAACTCGTTCCTAGTTCGTCCTGTGACCAGAACTCTCAAACATCCCCGTGGCCGTACTACTGTTCCTAGGCAGCCAAGGGTTAGTATCACCGCAAGAATGCTTCGTACTCAACTCACAGGCCGCGCAATCAAGATCCACCCCTTCCCCTTCTTGCAATGCTATGCATCATCATTGCCGTCGCATAGCCCAGCCTGTAGCACCTGCACGGCGCGGAAAGCCGCTCAGGAGTGTGTCCACGGGGTCACCCACCGTTACGATCCGAAACCCAAGTGGAGGCAGGTGGTTCCTTGGCAGCGCCTTACGTGCCGACTGGAGTAACCGGGAAGGCGAGGGAATGCATATAAGGATTATCGGTCGATGGATTCCGGTCCCAGTCTTCTTGCCCGAACTGACACCTTCACTGGGTTCTGGAAATGAAGTACAGTGCTCGTATTGTCGCCGCTGTGCTCGCAGCGACTCGCTTCATCCCTGTCTCTGCACAAACATGGTACGTAACAAGGACTAGCCCTATGCGGGGTGGCCCACCTGACTCCAACCCCACAGGTGCGGAAAGAACTTTATGTCCAATCAGACTGTTGTTCCTCCTGGTGGCCAATTCCAACTCCCTGTCACCAGTACCGGGCCTCTCGTCGCATTCCGCTGTTCGCCGGCCTTCCGACCTTACCTCGAGGAAGACGCAGAGCACGCCGTTGTACTCATCGACACACCTATTGTCCACCAGTACATTCAAGGCGCTTCCCCAATCTTGCTCTCCAATTCGTCCGAGTCGGAATGCGGCGATCTCGGTACGCTAGACGTCACCATCAGCATCGGCGGCAAGGTTTTCGCCCAGAAAGAGGTCCCTGCCAATGCCACCGGGTATGAAGTTTCTGTTGATATCAGCTCTCTCGTGGCGCAGAGAAACCAGTATATCATCGCCTGCGACGCTACATATGGAGCCAAAACGTCGTCGCAGCCGTCTACACAGCAATTCTCTGCCAATGCATCTCTCCTTTACCTTCCAAACACCGATGGCTCCGTAGTGAAGACGGACTTGCGGACGGGTGCATTGTGGACGCGGTCTCTCGACGGAAGGGATGGTGATTTCAGGCCATTCGTTCCTCAGGGCTTCTATATTTCATTCGACTCGTATCTTGAGAGCAACCTGACATTCGTTGACCAACTTAAAGCAGAGGGCTTCAACACCGTACGACCCATTTCACCATTCCACTGCTGTCCAACGTTCACGCTTTCGCAGATTCACCCAATCCCTCCTTATGGTAATGCTACGGCATTCGAGCAAGTTCTCAACAGAACCATCGAGCTCGGACTTTACGTGGTTTTTGACATCCGATCGTGCGTTGTTCGCTCGAGCTTGCAAACTTCATTGCCTATCATCTCTTCCCCGCAGGATCTACCAGAACCTAACTGCCGTCGCTCAGCAAGTTGCTGCTTATAGCTCACTCCCTAACCTTCTTCTTTGGGAAACTGCTCACGAGCCCGATGGGAACTCGGATCCCTTCAATGCCGCTCGTGACACCTACGACTTGATTTATTCGCTGGACGGTTACCATCCTATCTCGATTGTGCTCAACTGCCAGGTAATGATTTCCCAACGGTGCTTAGGTGTGGATGATCGAACCCTGAACGCAGGACTACAACTTTTCTCCTTACGTTGAGGGTGCGGATATCGTGATCGAGGATGCATACCCGGTCGGCATCAATGCCACTTTCTCACCTGTCTGGCATACACCATGTACTCCTGATTTTGGTCACTGCGGCTGTGATAACTGCCAAGGAAGTATTTATGATGTCAAAGCTCGCATCCAGACCTTCAAGGACAGGCTTAACATCCTTGGTTATGATCGTACCAAGACTGTCTGGACTACGCCTCAGGCCTTTGGCAACGGAGCGTGAGTCGGCTTTATCATAAATTGCCATTTCCCTGACTTGCACTCACCCGCACTACAGTTATTGGAACACAATTCCGACTGGACAACAATGGGCTGCCATACAGTTGACCTCTTTCAGTCACGGCGCAACAGGCACGTATTAACTGGCGTCACGGTTCGTTTTGGATGTGTGCTCACGCTTCACCAGGTTCCATGTCTTTCCAGTACCCGACGACCTCGGGCAATCAGACGACGATCGAAGGAACGGCCGTCGCTCTGACCGCAATCATTACCGAGACTATTCAGACATTCATTGTCGACGCTACTGCTACGCATGAGACGTACAACGTTGGGGGCGTCGACATTGGTCTCTGGAACAACGGCACTGCTTACTTGCTCCTCGGCACCAACCTCAACAGCTCACAAGTCTTTGTGCCGTGGGCCAGTGCCGGTTTGAGCGGGGTGACAACGAACGCTACGACGGAGCTTCGGCGGATCCTTTCTGTGGGACAAAACACTAACACGAGCGGGTTCAATTTCATGCCTGGAGGTATCGGGATCTACACGGCGACGCCTGCGAAGTGAGCTGTAGAATCAGGTCGCAGTTGCGGATTTGTGTCACTTCGATTCGGACCATGCTACAGCACGCACCACGGTCATGAGTTTCAATTGGTTTTATCGACGTGTTTTGGTGGTAGGGGCACAGCATGTAATTTTTTTCGATTAAAATGACTTATTCATAAGATATCGGCGTATTCCAATATATATATTTCTTGTATTCATCAATCCGCGTATGGCGATTGCATACAGTACAGCTGAGCACGGGCAATCCCTGCGGCAAAAGGCAGACTCGTCGGCACACAAGCACTGGAGGCTTCAAAACTAATTTACTTGCCAGCCAGCTGTTGTGGACGATCCCCAGTCGTTGTACTTGCCCGATGCTTCCCCAACAGGCCACTGAAGGAGCCTCGTTGAACCCGTCGGAGACAATCCTAGCTGCTTGCAAGGAGACGACCTCGATTACGGGCAAACTTTTCTGGTGGTGTCGCATGACCACCAAACTCCAGCTCAGCAGTGGCGGCTGACGAGGCGAATTCCCAGAGGCTGACAGGTCACACCGTCATAAGAGTTCCGATAACGTGTCCCTGTCAGCCAGAAGGATTCCCGTCCAACTCGATTGTTACCCCCTGTCATCGCCGCCGCCGCCACCGCTGGCCACTAGTCTCGGTTGACCGCCAATTTTACTTGGTTCGCATGGACACGTTGAGCACGATCGCTGCTCCAAGAGAGGGATGGGATTCCGAAGACGCGTTAAAGGTGCTCGGGCGGGTCGCGGACGCGTTCGACAATCCGTCTTTGCACACGACGGACAAGGAACTGAAGCTGTTCGTGGTCAACGTCGTCAAGTCGCGTCTCTTGTCGACGGTTCGTCATTCTGTCTCCCCTTTTCGACTGTTCGCGTCCCTTGCCCTGATCTTTCTTTTCCCTGAACGAACGGCGTGCAGAGTTTTGCGAGCGGGGAGAGCGTGTGTCGCGGTGCAAGACATGGGCTGTACGATCCGTCGTTTGACCTCGCCTACGAGGACGTGGAACGACACGAACAGGCGGGCGTTTGCGTTTGGGAGCACGCAACTCCGTATCCGCACGCGTCCAGACGGCGTCTGTCGCGCAAGCAGAGAGGGTATTCGGAAAAAGTTTTTGACCAGGCATGTTCATACTTTCTAGAGTGCAGCGCGCGCGACATTTGTGCACAGGATGACGGGATGTACGATGTCACCAAGATGGTTCGTGTCACGAAGGGATGTGTTGTTGCGGGGCTTGGCTCATTGTGCCGCTTTTCAAGTTGTTGACTAGCAGTCCGTTGGACCGCCTCGACCGTTTGGCCAGGATGGAACTGAAGAAGACGGGGTGGGTCGAACGAGCGTGGGTCCTCATTGACCAGCCTGTGTCGCATAGTTACCCCTTGGCTCAACCATTTCGTTGCAGCGACAAGTGGACCATCGTAGAGATGGGTTTACAAGGGGCACCTCCACCCGTGACACCACCAAAGAGGCCGTCGAAGAAGACAGATATCAGGATCAGCGAGAGTGGGGGATACTGTTCATTGACCAAAACGACGTCACCGGGCGGCAGGAAGCAAGCACGTCGCACCCCTCGACGACCTGAGGCTGGCGGACAGCCCCCAAGTGGGAGAGAACACGGCCATGACACCCCGGGATGCCACCAGCGCCAAGCTGACGCGATCAAATACACCCCACCGAGGAGGATGCGATCACCGGCGCGCGTTCAAGCTTCCCGTCCCCACCTGACCGATGTTTTTGCACTGGCACATGCGAACGTACCGAAGCTCCGAGTCTCGCGGACGGATTCCACGACGACCGTCCGCGCGCTGCTGCAACCCCAGGGGTGTCGAGAGCAAACACGTGGACGGCTCGGACAGGTTGTGCGCAACATCGTCAAGAGGATGCTACCGCCTCCGTCGATTGGGCGGAATAGCGGTAGTTATTCGCGGACGCGGGACGTCAAGGGTACGTTGGGAGATTTGCTAGCAACTCGTGCTTCCGAGGCGGAGATGACGCCGCGGAGCGATGTATCAGCTGAGAGCGGGTGGTCGTTTGCGTCTGTGAACAGCTGGAAGGAGACGCGGGGGTGTTTGGACTATCAGACGACGAACAGATGGAGCGGGTTTTGGCATTGACGAGGACATGGGAAATGGCCTGGCCAGTGTTGCCAGTGTGGGACGGGGAAGCGCAGCACTCTGCCATCAAGTTGTAGAATTGACCGTAGTTTGTCGAGAAGGTAGAGAAAGAAAGGCAGGTTCGTGTTTTCCGCAAGGAGATGGCCGATGGGCTTCCTCCGCCACTCGCTCAACGCGTCGCTCTAGTTGCGCCGTCCTCGACCGCTCGCTCGCTCGCCCGTTCGTTTCGCGTCCCAAGCACATGCTGCCACGCCCGTAAAAATTCGAGACCACGATGCCCTTCCTCAGCCCTCCCCATGACAGCGTCAAGCCAGCCTCTCGTTTCTCCTCCCTCAATGTCCTCAGGCTCAAGTCCGGCGCTGGCCCCGGCTTGCTCGGTACCGTTCGTGAGCTAATGGCATCGCATCTTTCTGATCCGTTCCCTCTCCAGACGTCGCGCCACCTCCACCGCCAAAGGATCCAAGCTACACCTCGTCTCCCAATCTTTCCCTAAACCCACCCCCCTCGGCATTCTACAATAAACCCTTTTTCAGTCGTTCTGCCACGTCGCTCGCCCCTTCTCTCAGCCCAGACACGAATTCGGGGCCCGCTACCCCCTCCTCGCCCTTTCCCCCCATGCCAAGCGCCGGCTTCGAGTTTGGAAAACGGTCAAACTTCGTTCTCGCGAATGCAAACGGAAGGGGCGCTGTGTCGCCTGTTCCCTCTGCATCTGGAGGCTCCTTCAAGTTCCTCAGTCGTGGTCAAGGAGAATATTTGCCTGCGCCTTCCATGGACGGGAGCACAGACTCGAGCGGTTCATGTCCAAACGTCGGTCCCAACCTTGGCGTATACCTGTCGAACGGCGCTAGCTCGAGCTCTTATAATCTGGGTCAGGCGACCACCGCTAGCGTGAAGCCCAAGAAGAGCGTGTTCAAGCTTGCCAACTTGGCTAAACGGAACAGGTCGCGGAAGGACCTTTCGGATACCGCCAGTACATCTGAGAGCGTCAGCAGGAGTACCAGCGTCAGTGAACACGGAAGCACACCGGAGAATGCAGAGGGAGACGAGGGGATAACATTGCCTTGGAATTTTCAGGTGCGCGTCCTCCGACCGTGATGCCTGCCCCGTCTCACTTTGTATATCGCACAGCATCACATACATGTCGACGAAGGGTGAGTACGGACGCTTCGTTTTCACGCATACATGGCGATCGATTGACCATCGTTGACGCGACATTTGCGCCCAAACAGATATATCGGTCTTCCACCGTCATGGTCTACCGCCCTATCTCAAGTAGGATTTAGCGAGGAGGAGATCGCTGCGATCCACGCCCGTCGACGTGCAGCAGCGACTAGTTTCGCTTCAAGTACCGATCTAGCCAACCTCCACACCACTTACTCTAACGAAAGGCCCGCGTCCCCACGATTGGGTGCGATAGCACCGAACACCTCTACCTCTGCATCGTCTTCTGCTACCTTACTGGAACCTCTCCCACGCTCTACGAGTCTAGGAAAAGGGCGCAATGCCCTCGCGACCCATCCAACATCAGTGTATTCCATCGCTACTAGCACGACCATGGGGCCAAGTCCAAGCCCTTCACCAAGAACACCGTCATTCTCGATGAAGTCCATTGTGAGTGGCATCAAGAATTCACTGACGAGTGATTCGGCACATGCGAAAGATTCCGATGGCCCGATGAGGGGCGGGGGGGCAACAGGCGAGGAAACCGATCAGTATGTGCTCGTTGACGGGGACGGCCCGGACGAGGCTAGAGATCCAGGGATGGGTGATGAAACATTAATCGAACCCTACCCTTTTGATTCGTCCAGCGTTTCTTCACACCGCGCTCATTCTCCGAGGATACGGCAGATGTCGCAGGTAATCATTCTTCACTTTCATCACAGTTTTGGATTCCAATTCATCATACTGTTTACGTGTTTTTCCTTTAGGATCAACAGACGCCACGAACGCCGACGTTTCCACAGATCCAGGTGCATCGTGCCCATTCCGAAGCCGGACATGTCGCATTTCCTTCCCCTGCCTCCCGTGCACCATCTCCACTCTCTCACTCCGTCTCTCTCCCTATACCTACTCCTCCGCGTGGATACACCTATTCCGATATTTCTGCCTCACCTTCACCTTCTCATTCAAGTCCACGGTTAGGACCATTATCCGCACCGCCGCGGTCATCGTCCAGGAGAATATACCATGTCGTAAACTCGTCATCTGATTCGTATGAAGGAGAAAACTACGCTGAACCCCCTCCTGCCTATGCTTCACTCAATAGGGAAGAATGGACACCTAGGAAAGAGAAAGAGGGGTCTACAGTTTTGGGGGGACCTCCACCGAATAGACCCATTCCCCCTCTTCCCGCGGAACAGATTCTCGGTGAGCCTTCTGGCGTGGGGATTCACGACAACACGATGACGGATCAAGAAGTACCCCTTGTTGAAAATAGCCAATACACAATGGGCTCTTCGTTCGGCAACATTCCTGGGACGGTTGACGAGGTTTTGGATATCTCGTCTCATTACAGTGATAATTCCGTTCACGGAGGAGACGCGGAGATGGATCCCACACAGCCGACGAGAGTATTATCACCGATACCGCCGCTGGTGATCGACAAGAGGATGACCAAGCTGACGACGCTGCCACCTCGGATATCCTTTCATCAGGAGGACAATCTGGAGGACTGGTCCGAATCATTGTTCAGTGCAATCGGCGGTAAAGGGAACAGAACCAGCGTTTTAATGAGGCCACAAACTGGGGATGCAGCGAGCATAGAGGAACGGAGGACAACCATTCGATGGATGTCGCGCCTATCAATGGCTGGCGGGAGTGGGACTGTCTCATCGATCACGCCGAATTCTCTGTTGACGGATGCAGCGCCGAGTTTACCTGATGTATCCTTCGGAGCGAACCTTACCCTCGGATCCCACGCAAGACCAACAGTGGACGCTGTTGAAGGTGGTGAACAGGGTCAGGCGGAAAACAAGACAGAAGAGACCAAGATCACCCCTGATGCCGGAGGACATGGTCTAGACACTGACACACCGACAACGACGAGGGAAATAGAACGAATCGACAGGTCGCCAGTCGCACCCTCGACTCCACTTCTTCCTGATGTTTCCCTTGGTCCCAATGTCTCTTCCCTTGGTAAAGACCTCGAGCTACCTCCGGCGGCCTCTTCCCCTCCACCAGAATCACCCAATAAAGTCAACATAGATGAGCTTCCGCCCTCCCCTCCCTCAAAGCCAAAGCCAAAGCCAAAGCCAAAGCCCGCTCCCCTTGCACTCCCTGGTTCTAGCGCCCTCGCGCCTCCAAGAATGAACATTATAACAGGCATATCCGGAAAATCCCCGGTCAACGCACTTTTCGGCGCAAAACCCCAACCATTACCGATCCCTATTCCCCTATCCCAGATCCGTACGCAACTCCGCCCGGCGCCGCCAAAGTCGCCTCACCCACCACCCACGTTGCCCTTGCCGCCCTTGAAACGAATTCCATCCCAGCCCGGTTTTCAACCTCCCCTTCTCCCGTCACAACTAACGCCGGTCTCTTCACCTCAAAAGGGCCTCAAGCCAAACTCCACTTCACCGCAGGCGTCACCATCAGATTCCCTCCCCAGCTCGTCTCGGACCCTTCAGCCTGCCCGACTTAATCCCGGTGACCGCGATTCAGGATTGTCGACGATCACAGTGACGCCTGCTACGATAACAACGGCCAAAACGGAAGTTGTCCGGACGGCAGTTGCGAGCGTCGTCGATTCCGATACTGTCTCGTTGGCTTCTCGCCGAGAGAGTGCTGTTTCGACCGCGGACACCGAGTCTCAGACTTTGACCTACGGCAAGCCTGATATAGGCGTGGAGTCACCACATTCCCAAGAACAGGGAGAAGCACCTGATGATTCCCTCTTGAATGACGGCCCGCAGTCAAAGTGGCCAGCACCTCCACCACCCCCCGTTGAGTTCGAAGCAGACTCGACGCCACACCGGGTATCGAGGTTCAGGTCGACTTCCCTAGGGCGCGTCTCTCAAATACTGGCAATAGCATCGCCTGTTGGTCACCACTTCTCGCATAGGGGCTCAGACGCGGTGTCCAATCCACCGAGCGAAAGCGTACCATCGACAACACCAAATGGGATGAGTGGGAGGTCCCCTTCCGTCGCGCCAAAGACGAGGTTGGCTGTGGAGGCCAGACTGCTCAGCTCAAGAACGAATACCTTTGGCGGCGTCGATGGAGAGAGTGAGGACAACGAACCACGTTCGGACCCTTCAGGGACACGCTCGTCAGGACTGCGCACATCAATACCGCCTGATACTCATCCTCTGCTATCCCAACTGGAGCCCTATATCACTCCTCGTAACCCGGGGGCCTGTTTCACGAACCTGGCCGAGATTGCCGAAGGCGAGAGTGGTTCCGTGTTTGCTGCCCGTGTTATTTCCTCGTTTGCAGATTCCCGGCCTCAAGGACAACAGGAGAGCATTGAACGGCCTATACCGCCTGGCACGTCGCATGTCGCAATTAAGCGGATACCGCTCCCATCCCCACCGTCTGTGCCCTCCTTGTCAGATGACTCACCAGTGTCCAACAAGTTAGTTTCGGTATTACATGAACTGTGCTTGCTCAAGAATCTAGATCATGAGCACCTGCTTCTACCGGATGCTGTTTATGTTGGCCCAAACTCATCAGAAGCTGAGGGCGGGGAGTCTGCAAGAGCGGTGGACACCTCGCTGTGGATACGGATGGAACTCATGGAAAGATCGCTCGCGGATGTGATCGGTCTAGTCGCAGAAGGACTCGCTCTGCAAGAGAGACTCGTCGGCAGATTTGCTAGTGATGTGGGTGTTTATTACCCGCTTGCCCAGGAAGTACTGACGACCTCCTGTCTGCGCTGTGGAGCAGGTCCTCCATGGTCTGGATTATCTCCAGAAACAACACATCGCCCACCGGGATGTCAGGAGCGATAACCTGTTAGTGAACGCGACTGGGGTCGTGAAGCTTGGTGCGTCGTTTGAGTGATGTAATGGATTGTTGTGCTCATCACTCGTGTTGCTTCATCTATATAGCTGACTTTTCGAACGCTATTCGTGTCGATCGAAATGCGCCCATGGTGAAAGGGGCAGTTGGTGTCATTTACTGGCAGGTCGGTGAAAACATCGAGGATCGTTGATTGCGTAGACTGACCCCTGAACCGTTTTTATGTACAGGCACCTGAGATGAGAGCGTAGGTGTTTACTCCCTTCCAACGGACCGTCTTTTCTGATCACAGCCTCCTAGAGGTCCTTACGACGCTCTGAAAGTCGACATTTGGTCACTTGGGGCTACTGTCTGGGAACTCGCAGAGACTGTTCCTCCGTTCTCGGTGACTGCTTCGCCATCGACCCAAATGTCATTCGCCACCCAGACTGTTCGGCATGTTGGCTCGCAGTGGCCCCCGTTGACACACCCTGAACATTATTCGCGCTCGTTCCACGAGTTTTTGAAACTTTGTGGTAGAGAATCGGGGACAAGACCAGGCCCCGGGGAGCTCTTGAACGTCAGTCTCATTTCTCACTGAGGTCGCCTTGCTTGAAAATGTTGACACAAATCCTCCCACAGACGCAGTTCATCCGCAACGCGTGTGGACGTCCTGTTATTTTACAACTTCTCTCACAATGTCGTGCAATCGAGGAGGCCATGGCGGACAGGGAGGCACCCACTGGACAATCGTAGTACGAGTGACCCTACTTTTATAGAGCGCATTTTCGGGGGAAGGGTTCACTTTGTTACTTTGAGCATGATCGTTGGCCGATTTGATCTATTTATCTCATTTAGGTTCATTCCGACATCTCATGATACCTCATTCTCTTCATTCTCTTTCCGGCGGTATCTTGTTTGCTTGTTCGCCAATTCCATGTTATACCTCCGTTTGTACGCACGATTCCCTGGATGAAGAGTAGAGCAAGAGTAATACTACAAATCACGTCCATTCATTATCATGACTTTCACTCGCTATTTTGTGCTAGATGACATTTAGGATGTAAGGACATTACAGTCAGTGGGAAGGATAAACATCATCGTCATTACCACCATAGAAAGCAATTTAGGATGCAGGAGCTCGATGGGGGGGTCAGGACAACGCAGCGTTCGCGAAGCCAAGATTGGTTCAAAGACACGATGCTCCCTGGAGACCAAGTCAAATCCAGCTCGGACGACGGTACCCAATCGATGAATTCTGGAAACGATGGGAAATGACAAGACTGGACTCAATTTGGGCCTTGAAGCCTTAGGCCTTATACACAGTGCTCATGGAAGGCCTGGGGGACTTCAATCCATCGAGGGCTAAATCAATGTTGCATCGCCAGACCTCAGTGAGTGTGGGACCTGTTATGGATGTCAGCAGCGTCGTGGTCAGTGAGCCAAGTATCCATGCGGTGAGTCAGACACCGACTGGTCCCAGGTCGTGCGATAAGGACGAGACAAGTGTCCAAGTGGAATGCCAGTGCCTCACGCACTACGTCTCGAGTGCTCGGACTTGGCCCTGAGGGGGTCGGCTCAGCCCCGTGGAACTTGCTCCAGCCTGGTGCCTTTCAGCCTATCGGGAGATTAAGTTAAGATGACGACCCTGCACGATCGAAAGGCAAGGCAAGGGACCAGCTTGCAGTGAGTCCGCCAATAGTTGTTGACCCGACCGCGAAATGGGTCATGGCATGGACGTTCCAGGTTCGACTTGGCTGCTGAACGTGGCGCGGCTTTCGAACTCTTGGCCCCGCAAGATACGCACCAGACAGCGTGCTCGACACCACCGGAACATGAATCTCCAACCTGGATGCAGCAGTTCGTCTTCTCGGCTCGTTCACGCTGATCCTCAACGCCTGTATCCATGCAGAGCCTGTCTTGGTTTCTAGGCGCCCGTCGGTGCCTGCCCCGTACGACGTTGTCTTTGCTGCTTCCAGGCTGTCTGGACTCGTTGGCCCTCCGAGCCGACGTCTCAGTATGAGCTGTCGCAAGCCTTATGGTGATTGCTCTCGGGCTGTTCTAGACTTGTTTTTTTTCACTCGACTTCTACGAGAACTCGTCCGCGGACGACTCCCCCCTCAGGAGAAGAAACGTCGCCCGTGCATGCGCGCTGTAAGCGCATGTGCAGAGCGGTGAGGTAATGATTCCCGTTCTCTGCAATCAGCTCTAGCACCTGCAGGTCCGGAGAACAGAACCGTATCAGAGCCACGCGCCGAGGAAGCAGTCACTCGGAGGTCAAGTGAGATGGCTCACCCCTTCTTGCGGATCGGGGACGCCAAGACCTGCAGGCTGGGCGAAGCGACCACTACTATCCGACTCCGGCGTCGAGAATTGGTCAAACGTTACATTCTGCTCGACAAAGGTGGCAAAGTGCCCTCTTGGCTATCTGATCGCAAGCATCGCAACGTGCCCGCAGCAGAAAAAAAACAAGGAGACGAAATGGTATCTCCGCAGTAGTTGGAGGTACTTAAGGACCGATGGTGAACACGAGCGACACGCTCAGCGACTCGGCGTTGCCTACCCCACTCTGGTCTGCAGCTGCTGTAAAGCATCCCTTGCTTGTCTTTTTCTAGCTCAGCTTTGGGTCTTCCGTGACGGATTTCATCCATCAAGACAGGATTCCCGTCTCGGGTTGCGTCCTGCCAAGTTTCATGACCATCGACCCGGAGACTCCTCCCGGCGTTAGCGTAGCTATGTCGAGAGAAGATGATGGGGAATCCCTGGATAACTCGCGAAGCGACGTGCCCTACATCGGCCCCAATGGCTTCGATAGGCTGACTTCGTCGCAGCCCATCTCCATGATCACGACTCAAGCGACGGATGGTTCAAGACAGGCAGGGACCCTGTTGCACCTCACGGATCAGACGAACCTTCTCCCTTTCAGAAAAATTCTCCCCGTGTTCGCGGGTCTTGCTCTCTGTGCCGCCATCTCTGCGCTCGACTCCGTCATTATAGCAACTGCGATGCCCACCATATCCGCCTCGTTCAATGCTGGATCTGTGGCATCATGGGTGCCGTCTGGGTATATGCTCACCTCGACGAGCTTCCAGCCGCTTTATGGTCGATTCAGCGACATTTTTGGTCGCAAACCGGCGCTCTGCGTAGCTGTGGCTATATACATGATGGGAAGTCTGGCGGCAGGCTTCTCGACGTCCATCATTTCGTTGATTATCTTTCGCGGCTTCGCTGGCGCAGGGGGTGGTGCTATCCAGAGCATGGCGCAAATCATCGTCTCTGATATTGTCAGCCTTCGCGATCGGTTTGTTTTTTTTGGCGGTTTCTGCGCTACGGTGTAACGGATCTTTTTCAGAGGCAAATATCAAGGCATCATTGCTGGAGCTATTGCTCTCGGTTATGCTATAGGACCTCCCATAGGAGGTGTTCTGTCCCAAAAGGTGTCTTGGAGAGTACGTGGTCCTTGATTTTATCATTGGTATACATGACTGACCATGCGGTAGTGGTGTTTTTGGCTTAATCTACCCACGTCGTTGTTTGCCATTTGTGTTGTTGTTTTCGCACTCCCACTCAAACCAGTGGAAGGCGATGTGAAGAAGTAGGTCGTCGACCAATCTCTTATTGTCGACCCTCTAACACCACACAGGAAGCTCTTGGCGATAGATTACCTTGGCGCAACTTTAACACTCGTTGGATCCATTTTAATTCTCTTGCCACTCATTTGGGTAAGTGAATGCCGATCATCTACCCCGAAACGTCATCGACTTGGCTCTACCAGGGGGGTATCACGTTCCCTTGGAATTCACCCATTGTTCTTGGCTCATTGTGCTCTGGGGTCCTTGTCATTTTCTTGTTTTGCCTTTGGGAATGGAAATGCGCTCGCTTACCGATTGTTCCTAGTAAGCGCTTTGTCTTGCACGTTGACGAGGCTCGACTAATCCGTGGTTTGTATGGCCAGTGTACATCTTCAGATACACGACCGTAACAGGTGTATATATCACCATGTTTATCAAGTATGGCTGCTTGCACTGTAGCGACCGACTTTCTGACAGCTAATCCCGTTGGCGACTTTACAGTGGTTTCGTGTTCTTCTCTTCGTTGTATTACCTCCCGCAGTTTTTCCAAGTCGCGCTTGGATACTCTCCGATCCAGTCGGGAGTGTTCTTACTCCCTGTTCTCGTTAGTCAGTCGTTTGCAAGTTGGACGACGGTATGGATCCTCCTGTGTAGCACTACTGACGTCGCTGACCATCACACCCACGTCGAAAGGGCTTGATTGTGAGCAGGACGGGGAAATATAGGGTATGCGATGCGCCAATGTGTCCTCAAGACTAACACGATCGTCTTCAACTAGACTAGTATTTATGTTGGATTCATTGCATGGGCCGTGGGTTGCGGTTGCCTGTCTACGGTCACAGCATCCACGTCGAAGGCACTTCTTGTGGTTTACATGTTGCTCTCGGGCATGGGTGCTGGACAAGTAGGGCTTCTGACAAAGCTTGGAGTATGGACTCATTTGCATGCCAGACCCTACAAACGACTACAGTTGCAGCCCAAGCGAGTGTTCCAAGACAGGACATGTCTGTGGTGACGGCTGTCAGAAATGTAAGTTGGCTCTTCCACGCGGTTGACCATGCATTAAGAATGCGTCCGACCCCATTAGTTTGTCAGGCTGTTGGGAGGAACGCTGGCTCTGGCTGTCGGATCCACGCTAGTGTGGGTCACTTATTACGTAAGCTGACCTTGAGGACGAAACTAAATCTTGTCCACCACAGCAATAATTCCCTCCGTGCGGACCTTACTTCCTTCTCACTCTCCACGCCTACAATTGCAACTGTTGTCAATGATCCTGCTATCCTTGGACCGACTACTCCAGCGTCCCAGCTTACTCCACTGGGACTAACCTCTTCGACAGCCAGCTATGTGCTCTCACATGGGTACACGGACGGCTTCAAGCTGGTGTTCATTCTCAACGCGAGTCTTGCTGCTGCTGCATCGATCGTTGGCTTCTTCATGATCAAACATCAAGAGCTGACGAGGGGCGACGAAGAGACACTCAGAACAGAAGCCCTGGCTGCGCTTCGTGGTGGTGGTAAAGGGCAGAATGGTGCCGAGAAGGTATGGCCTATCAGCTGACCGGACTGCGTGGGCAAACAGGTGGTGGTGAGCAGAGCTCTGACGGTCAGCTGACGCCGTTCGTAGGGTATCCACACCAACTTGACATGCCCAGGGCGTTGATGGTCTTGTTCCGCTTTGATATGAACAGCCGAGACCCGGGTAGAGGTGCATGGATTGATAGAGGGCACTGGGCGCAATTGGAGGGTCCACGAGGTTTGCACTAGTACAAAGTATGGCTTGACTCTTCTATTTAATACAGGTGTAATCACCGCGAATGCCTTGAATGAACCTGTCCAAGCGAGTCACTGGCCGACAAAAGCGCTACGCTTCTTAATCCGGCAATCTCCATCGACACATGTCGAGTCGATCGGGTGTGCCTCATGGGAAACACTGGGTTCCCGTTCCAGACCACAATGCGCTTGTGCTCACATACCGTGGTCCTCCGACACAGAGCGGTGAGTTAAATACTCGACTGCCAGGTGGAGGCACCCTGCCACATCCCTCTGGAGTCGACACCTCTCTGCTTGCTCGCGTACTCCCCCTCTTTCGCGATGCGTGTCGATTCTACTTCCGTCAGCTCCGTGTCGCCTTCCAGACGCCTTTCTACGCATCGCTTCCGCCTAGCCCAAAGTTTGAAGCATATGGATATGAAGGACGCCAAAGTGGCATTGGACCTCATTCTCCGTCCCTCGCTCCAGCTCTGGAAGCTAGCCCTCGGTCGCGGTGTACTCACCGCAATCAGGCGACCCAAAAAGACCGCGCTCCTTGGGGACGATACCTCGAGCGCGTCCTCTACCACAACCAAGGTACTTTCGACAGCATAAGTCCAGGGGTATCTGTAAAGCTGACCGCTTGTCTAGAAGGTTCGCTTCAATGAAAAACCTATCACAATCTCACGCAGGAGCTTCTTTGAAAGATCTAAAAAGGACCCTAGTTCGTCCCCTGCACGCCCTTGCCTTGTTATTCGCGTACGTTGCTTCTTCCTTTTGATACCCCCCACTCAACCGACTCCAGGAGAACGGTGGTGAGGCATACACAAAATCCCCGGAACCCTCGCCTGAGACAGACGTTCAGTCCGTTTACGAAGATTGCCTCTCGTATCACCCAAGCTTCCTCGTCGACCTCCACGTCCTCGAAGGCGATGAACGTTTTGGCACGCGGCCGTCCATGCGCAGCCGAAGATCGGAATTCTACGAAATGGAATCTGGCATCGCCATGTTCGATCGGGCAGGCTATGCCAGCTACTGCCTGTCGAAATGGATCGATAAGAAACGGGAAGAGGCTCGGGCCCCAAAAAAACTCGTGTTCGAGGATCCTGCCCTGTTACCGTGGCCGAGTAGTACCCTATCTCTACCTCCACCCGCGGGCGATCCACCGGACGTAGCTCGACCCACGCTGCCGCCGCCTCCAGTGCTAGTCTACCGGCCATCACGATCGCTTCCGTGGCGCATATGCAAGTACGTCGAGGACGAGCTTCAAGACGCGGTCGTCGTCCTTGTGATTGGACTGTTTATTCACATATGTTTATTCGCATTTCTCGTGTATGATGTTCTCACGCGGGGTTTCATCCCATCGGATGACTGATCTGTTTCTTCTCGCTCGCTGTTTTCCTCTTTTTCTCTTGGGTTTCCATGCGGCGTTCTTTTGGGGCAGGGTTTTCTGGTGGTCTTTCGCCTTTTCTTTGGTTGTACATTATGTTATCGTCTCATTTTAAAACCTTGTAGTATTAGCGGATGTCTTAGTTTCCATCCAGTGTACATCACGCTCGTCTCCCTCCAAAAACCTCAAGCGTTCGTTCCGTCCAAAGGTACGGCTCGCTCTTTGGTCGCTGGTCGCGTCGATTTCCACATCACGTGCCTCAGCAGGTTGCGCCCTTTACGTGTTGCGTCGTGTACCCACCCGACGCACACAATGGCGGACGCGAATAGCCTGCCCGCTGATACGGACACCCAGCAACCTGGCCGCGGACGAGGCAGAGGGAGATCGCGCGGTGGACTCGGCAAGTACCTCCGCGCGCGGGGGCGGGGCCATCGTTCCTCTGGGCGCCCCGCCGAGTTCACGCGCCGGCTCGTTCTCGAGGGCGAGCGGCCGGAGGAGCTCGATCCCGAGGAGGCCGAAGAGATCCGTCTGCGATATGCCAAGCGGGACCTCGTCTCCAACGTGGATCGGTACGAGGAGGAGGATGGTGGTGTGGGAAAGGGAGAGGGAGAAGGAGGGGCCCAGCTCGACTCGGACGGTGCGTCGTCGTTTTCTGTTTCTTGGATGCTGTTGTTGTCGTTGTTCTTGATAAGCGCACCTTTTGAACGTGTCGGTCGTCGCCCACACTTATCATCTTTGAAGGCGAGGAGATTGGGGAACCCGACGTCGATCTGACTGCATTTTTGGACAAGCAACGACGACAGTCGGATTCGACGCCCGATCTTTTCTCGGCGGCGGGAAGAGAGGGCGAAGCGGGCGCGGAGGAGGACGAGATTGACCATTCGCTGGCGCACATCACGTCCCAGCCGTCGTCCGCGATTCGGCCGAAAAAGGGCCGCGTGCAGACGATCGAATGGGACGCGTCGCTCGAGCAGATGCGTCGAGACAAGACTGCCGCGGACGCGAATCGAGGTGCGTCGGTTCGCTCTTGTTGCGATGTGGCGTACGAATCTGCCTCGATAATGTCCATGATTTGGAACAAAAAATTGTTTCTCGAAATAGATTTGAAGGAGAGGTTTAGAGCAAAGACGGGTACGCTCAGGCCGAAGCCGATGGCGCCAAGGGAGCGAAAACGAGGTCCGTGACGTCCGTACGTTTCTTGTGCAAGGTTCGTTGCGCTCAACGTTGAAGAAAACGATGTTGTGGAGGCACCGCCTTTACCCACGGAGGGCATCGAGAAGAAGGATCCAAAAGGCGAGATGCAAGACTTTCTCGACGACTTGTTGGGGTAGGACCTGGTGGAAGGTGGGCCGAGCGCTCACTGTTACTTCTGGGTTATCCGTGCGTTGTGCGTTGTACGATTAACATCCAAATTCTGTACAGCATAAGTATCATTGCTTCAATCTGGTAACAAGCGGTCCATTCTGACAAGCATGCAAATTGTCCGCGTTCCCGTAGTCTCCGAATTACTACTGGAAGGCTTGGTAGACCAAGGTTCCACCAAGATCACTACGCTCAAGTATATAGCAAAGCAAGCACTATTTTCAGGCGAGTAGGAATACACCGCGAACGCTACAAGTGGGTGAGCAATTTGTAATTTGTACAGTGAATTGAAAGCGAGCATGTTTCGAAGTATGTTTTGGTACGATCGCCAAAAGTCGTCAGAAATGAGTGCATGAAAAATGAAAGACTGGTCAAGGTGAGGCGTAGGTTTGCATTGGGAAGATCATCAATCGTGAAACCCTCATTGCGGCGTGAGTATCTCCGTGCGATCTTGCGCACAGCGAAAAGACGAGAAAAAGAGAAGTATCAAATGGCGGCGGAGTACTGTGTTTGGATCGTGATGCGAACACTGTCGAACGATGATCGCGATGATGTTTGCACGGTCTGCGGTAGGACGGGGCAGACACTAGGCTGGGTGAACGGACGATGGAATGCCGGGACAGTACGACCGTCTGTGGAGCAGACGGTAGTGGGGGCAAAGCCTGCCACAGTATCCCCGCTTTCATCAGTATCGGCCCCGATGCTTGTAGCCGTGGGGGATGGGTATTCACCCCGTGGGGAATAATTGGAAAGAGACGGGGAGGAACAACCAGCTGACTTTTCAACATCAACATCGGAGCGTTTCATCATGGAAGGCATGAACGAGTTGGTGCGCTTGACACGCGCAGATGCGGCAGGGACGAACACAGGCAACGAGCCGACCGAGATATTTTTGTTGAGGCTGGATTTCCATCTGACGAGGACGGCTTAGC